>CACTHL010000659.1:0-287412 GCA_902712375.1 Dioscorea dumetorum
ATTTTATAATTGTTATGAGATAGATATGGAGTATCGGCTTCACTTTAATTCTTAAATTATTCCAAAAGGAGTGTTTTTGTAATTTAGTGAAGTTCTTGTTTCTCACTAAAATCATATATGTGATATATGTCAAAGTATTAAATTATTTTTGTGAGATTAGCCATTTTATTAAAAACCCAATTTAATGGTAGATGCGTGTGATGTTTGTTGTGGAATTTGTCTTGATTGTTGGTTATTGTATTATTTGTAGACAACATGAACAACTATAGCCCACTTGTGAAACTTTTAGATGAGAATCGTCTCAAAGGCCCAAATTACGATGATCGGAAAAGAAATATGAATATTGTGCTTACTGCTTGAAAAGTTGATACATGTTTTAGAGGAAAACCCACCTGAAATACCTGCATCTGATGCGGAAAAAGTTGTCATTGATGCTTACACCTTATGGCATGAGCATGATTCTTTGACTAAATGTTACATGCTAGCATCTCTTGATAGTGGTCTTCAAAAGCAGCATGAGAAAATGATAACTTCAAAGGAAATAATGGAAATCCTAAAAGCGATGTTTGGACAACAGAATCGTTCTGCTAGGCAAGGTGCCATGAAAGGGCTTATGTCCACTAAGATGGTTGAAGGGACACCAGTTCATGACCATGTCATGAAGATGATAGGTTTTATAAATGAATTGGAATCTATTAGATCTGAAATGGATAATGAGACAAAGATAGATGCGATCTTATCATCACTGCCAGAGTCTTTCAATCAGTTTGTTTTGAACTTCAATATGAATAATTTGGTAGTGACTCCTCCTGAGCTTCGCAATATGTTGCAAAGAGCTGAAGATTTGATCAAAAAGAAAAAGCCTATTGTCCTGGCAGTTGAAGAAAGGAAGCCTTTGAAATCTAGACCTAAAATTATTAAGAAACGAATTTTTGTGAACAAGAAAGGCCCAAAGCAAGTCCAAGAGCGTAATTCAAAAAGGGTGAAGAAAGACCAATCAGAGGATGTTTGTCATTATTGTAAAAAGAAAGGTCATTGGAAAAGAAATTGTTTTCAGTACCTAGCTTCACTCAAAGACAAATCTTCGAAAGGTATGTCTAATGTACTTATTATAGAAACCAATTTGTTGGTAGGTTCTGCTAATTCCTGGTGTATTGACTCTGGGGCAACCTCTCATGTTTGTAATACGTTGCAGGGGTTTCAAGAAAGCAGAAGATTGAATGAAAGGGAAGTGACACTGTTGATGGGAACAGAGGCAAAAGTTGCTGTCGTTTCTATAGGAACGTTTAATTTAGTCTTAGAAGGAGGAGTTGTTTTATTTCTTAAATATTGTCTTTATGTGCCTCAAATTAGAAGAAATTTAGTTTCCGTTTCTAAGTTAGATGAACTTGGATATTCTATTTTATTTCGTAATAAAGTTACTATTAAATTGAATAATAAATTTGTGACTTCTGGTTTTAAACAAGATGGTCTTTATTATCTTACTCCTTCTTATGATAGTATTGCATGCGTTGAAAATAATGTGAATGATAATGTGTTTTCAACAAAAAGAAAAAGAGATGATGTTGCTCCTACTTATTTGTGGCACCTAAGATTAGGTCATATTAATGCAAATAGGATTAATAGATTGGTGAAGGATGGTCCATTAGATTTTTTAAAAATGGAACCATATCCAACTTGTGAGTCTTGCTTGCATGGAAAGATGACCAAATTGCCTTTTACTGGAAAAGGTATAAGGGTTGATAATGTCCTAGACTTGATACATTCAGATGTATGTGGTCCCTTGAATCATGTAGCTAGAGGAGGATTTGCTTATTTTATCACATTTACTGATGATTACTCTAGATATGGATACATCTACTTAATGAAACATAAATCTGAATCATTTGAAAGGTTTAAAGAATTTAAAAATAAAATGGAAAAACAAAAGGGTAGAAGTATCAAATGCCTCCTTTTAGATAGAGGAGGTGAATACCTCTCTGATGAATTCAGGAACTTCCTAAGAGATAATGGTATTTTATCTCAACTTTCCCCTCCAAGAACGCCACAACATAATGGTGTCTCAGAAAGAAGAAATCGTACTTTATTGGATATGGTACGATCTATGATAAGTATGACGGATTTGCCTTTGTCTTTTTGGGGTTATGCATTAGAGACTGCGATTTATTTGTTAAATAGAGTTCCAACCAAGTCAGTCACAAAAACTCCATACGAGTTGTGGACTAACAGAAAACCAAGTATAAGACACTTGAGGATATGGGGATGTCCTGCACATGTTAAGAAACAAACTGCTGATAAGTTGGAATCTAAAACAGATAGATGCCTATTTGTAGGCTACCCAAAGAGACTTTTGGATATTATTTTTATAATCCTGCAGAACAAAAGGTGTTTGTGAGTAGGAATGCAATTTTCCTCGAAGATGATTTTGCAACTAGTTGTAATAAAACCAATAAGGTTGCTTTAGAGGAATATGTTGGGTCTAGTGAAAATGATTCACAAGATGAATGCATCCCTAATGTTATTGATAAGCCAAGTGTTCCAATAAGAAAGAGTTGTAGGATAATTCATCCTCCAGAAAAATTGACTCTTTTGAATGAAACTTATGCTATGATCTCAGAAGAGTGCGAAGATGATCGTTACAACTATAATGAGGCATTGGCTGACGTTGACAAAGATAAATGGATAGATGCTATGAGATTAGAAATGGATTCCATGTATACTAATCAAGTCTGGAGTCTTGTAGACCGCCCTGCTGGGGTAAAAACAATTGGTTGTAAATGGGTCTATAAGAGAAAAAGAGGATTAGATGGAAAGATAGAGACCTATAAAGCAAGATTAGTTGCAAAAGGCTATAATCAAAAGGAAGGAATTGATTATGAGGATACTTTTTCACCAGTAGTGATGCTTAAATCCATTAGAATCTTATTAGCTATAGCTGCATACTATGATTACGAAATCTGGCAAATGGATGTAAAGACGGCCTTCTTGAATGGATTTCTCGAAGAAGAAATTTACATGGACCAACCTAATGGATTTGTATCCAAAGGGGAGGAACATAAAGTATGCAAGCTTAACAGGTCTATATATGGACTTAAACAAGCCTCTAGAAGTTGGAACATCCGATTTGATGAAACAATAAAATTGTTTGGTTTTACTCAAAATCCGGATGAAGCTTGTGTTTATAAGAAAACACAAGGGAACGCTATCACTTTTCTTGTTCTTTATGTTGATGATATTCTTCTCATTGGAAATGACATAGGAATGTTATCTTCAACAAAATTATGGTTGTCTAACCAATTCTCTATGAAAGACTTGGGTGAGGCATCATATATTTTAGGTATTAAACTCTATAGAGATAGAGGTAATAGAGTACTGGGATTGTCTTAGTCTAACTATATTGAAAAGATTGTGGCCAAGTTTAACATGCAAGATTCCAAGAAAATGTCACCTCAAACTAATGAGGAGTTAGAGAGAATGAAAAACTGCCCATATGCATCTGCAGTTGGGAGTTTGATGTACGCAATGTTATGTACAAGGCCAGATATTACTCAAGCAGTTAGTGTTGTGAGTAGATATCAATCCAATCCTGGAAATGAGCATTGGACTGCCGTTAAGCATATTCTTAAATATCTTAATAGGACTAAACATTATTGTTTGATATATGGTGGGGGTCCATTAAAGGTTGATGGTTACACTGATTCAGATTTCAAATCATATCCTGATGATAGAAAGTCTACATCTGGATTTGTATTTACTTTAAACAATGGGGTTTTTAGTTGGAGAAGTTGTAAACAGGGTACTGTAGCCGATTCCACAACTGAAGCAGAGTATGTTGCGGCCTCTGAAGCAGCAAAAGAAGCAGTATGGATCAAAATGTTCATCCAAGAGTTGGATGTTGTTCCTACGATAGAGTCTCCTATCACTTTGTTTTGTGATAATAATGGAGCAATTGCACAAGCTAAGGAACCAAGGGCTCATCAAAGGACAAAGCATATAGAAAGAAAGTTTCACTTAGTAAGAAAGATTGCTAAACGAGGAGATATAGAGATATCGAAAGTCGCTTCCGCAGAGAACGTAGCAGACCCATTAACTAAACCTTTAAGTCAAAATGTATTTGAGAGACATTTGGAAAAGATGGGTTTGAGATTTATGCCTGATTGGCTTTGAGTGCAAGTGGGAGACTGAAAAACTAGTATGCAATACAAAGCCAATTTTAGTTATTAATAATAAAATAGTTTTATTTCATTGCATGCATAATTATGGATATTGTGTTAATTCATATTTGATGATATATTATTATGGGCTTGCATTGTATAGATTTCAAATTAATGATAGAGATCATTAAAGTGAGACTGATTATCTATGTTCCTTGCAACTCAAAATAGTTCACAACCTATGAGATGAAATATGATTTTGTATTCATTACTGGTTGTTGTACTACTATATGTGATAAAGTGGTATATCTCAGCCACTAGAGTGGAGGCTCTTAGTAACATTGTGGATATTTGTAGTTGACAAATATTGAACTGGACCATACAGAACTCTTAAACCAAACACTGTCATAGAACAAAAGAGTTATTCTGTTACAGAAAGTCCTTATTACCTGAGGATGTTATTAAATCTTATGTATAAATTATATTACTTTGATAGTGTCAACCGGTGATGCTAATTACAGGCTATATACGGACACGTTGGGTTATATAATAAATACATGAAGGTTTGTAGTCATCCAAGATGGGATCTATCACTCTTATTGTAAGAGAGAATATTCTACATTGTGTTTCTTATGTGTTGGACAAAAATCCGGCCGGTTAATTTTTTGAAAGTATTTTCTTATATATAAATATATTATTATATAAATTTTTTGAAAATTGTTTTATGTCCAATAGTATAAGAAAACACACATATATGTGGGGATCGACACTGCCATTGGTAGTCTAATCATAACCACTTATATGGAATATTTATTGATAGAGGGACTAATATATAAAATATTATATTGGGGTCTCACATATGAATATCTCTAATCTTTGGATTAAATTGCAATTTGTTGATGGACATGATTGTAATTATTAAAATTAGTATGGACTAATTTGCTAAAGATGTAGTGATCCCAAACGGGTCCCACGTTACATGTTCTAGCCTTATCCGGATATAAACTCCTTATAAATATGTGATATGAGATTAGGGTTTTTCAATTGAATGAATTCTCATTGCAGCCGAGAAAAAGAAGCCATCACTTCTTCCGGATCAAGGGAACATTGCGTATGCCCGTTGGAGGATTTTGCACTTGTGAAATCTCTGTGAGGTAACCTTGATCTTTCACATATATTCATGTATTCATGTGATTGACCCTTGATGATGATCAATTGTTGATTAAATATCAATTAATTGTAATTGATATTTATAATTTGATTAGAACAATTTTTCTTAACCTAATTTGATTAGATTGATCAACAATTTTTCTTGATGATTAGATTGATCATCAAGAAGAGTATGATAAATTTCTTACCGAGTAACCTCTCGAGTTAAATATAAACCATCAGAATCAGATAAAGAGGGTAAGTTACATTATCAGTGCTGCTGCACCTGGGAAAAGCGTAAGAGAGTTATATTATCAGTGTTGCTGCACCTGGGAAAAGCTTGCATCGGTTGCATACATGGACTCATTCAAGGTTAGAAGCATGTCTTAACTGCATGCAAACAAAGAGAAAACCAAACATGAAAATAAGCTAAATATCACAAACTAACTTTTGACTTATTCTTAGAAATAATATATCACATTCATCAAACTAAGGGCATTCATCTAGCTGCCATAAGAGCTCCATGCTGTCAGCTTTTAATCATTCCTAACATAATTAAGCATCAAGAAGAGGGGATAACTACAAAACAAGAAAGGACATTTAAATATATAGTGATGTACTTCATCTACGAGTTTACATTGTAGAGTAGTTGAGGATTATTTTTTAATTATATTTTGGATATTAAATTTCTAATTTTATATATTCAAAATTCGAGTTTTGTACATTTTGGTCATATTTAGGGGTGTTTGAATTGGCTAACTGAATAAGATAATACTAATATGTGACAATAAAAATTAAAATATAGGTAATCAATAACTGAATACATAATTAATATTATAATCAAATCATGATTTCTGCAAACCATTCAATTAAATAAATAAAAATCTATAAGTTTTGAAAATAATGATAGGCACATTATCTTAAAACCCAAAATATTTAAATATAATATCATGAATGGTTTTAATAAAGAAAAACCCAAAGTAATTAAATAATTATATAAATCATTCCGGAAATCAGAAATTTTATATATACATATATACAAGTTTATATGTTGTTTAATTACCTGGAAAAATCCCAAACTATAGAACCACACAAACACAAAAATCAGGATTCGGGCAAAGATCCTATAACATAAACATAATATCTTGACTTAGATTCCAAATCTTAAATACAAACATTAATCACTGGTTAATCAAGATCAAGGCTCTAACCACTAACTATGCAAGCAAACACCAAATCATTGTTACGCATTGTCAAAAGGCGATCTAACTAATAACAGTGCAACGAATATGATACTATGCTTACCAAACAAAGACACTAGGTTTTCCTTCACTGATAGGGATACCTCAAATCCACTATGCAGAACAAAGGTTTGATCCAAATAAAAATAAGGCTCTGCATCCAAATATGCAGATATTGTTAATGGCTTCAGAATTCACCAAATAAATGCTCATTCGGTACCAAAGTTGTTGAGGATAAAATTATGCTTTCACATGTAATGGCGTTCCAAGTCAAACTTATTTTATCTTTTGATACTGCAAATTTTTAATGTCAAAATCGTGGTACGTCCCATCCTTCACTATATTCCATGATTACATGCAACACTACCAAGATCGCGCCTTCCAAAACAAAGTTTTTTTAAAAATATATATATATATATATTAGGATACAACAACTTTCCAATACTCTGCCAAAATCATGGCATATTTCATCACCTACCATATTGCATAATTAAATAACAAATCACCAAGAATTACAACACAAGAGCGAGATCTAACTATACTTCAAGCTTAAAGAAATGAATGGAAAAGCATACAGCCCCTAAAATATAATTATCACATCCCTTCCCAATAGAAGGACTGTGATATCATTCTCGAGAGATGTTGTCTCGTTCTGTCACCTCAACTCTAAAATAGGCAGTCAAATGCCCTAACACAACCTAAGTGCGGATCCATGAAACACGAATCAATGCATATCAAATTTACAACATGTAATTAAAATTTATTGATCAAAAATAGGAAAAGGCTCACAATCAGACCACTGACGTTCCAACATGCCCAGAAACCTTACAAAAGCTAATGTTTAAAAAACCAGCATCAAAACCATGAAATACCACTGTGATGAAGGCCAACAAAGAGGAGATACACAAACAACCAAAACCCTAGATCAGAGAAAGATGATGCTTACCTTAAAGTAGTAATGGACAAAAATAAAATTGATGGTCAGACCCTTCCCTCCTCGTTGCAGCCGGCACTTCATGAAACAAAGAAAAAAAGGCGAGGCTAGATCTCAAATTTAAATCCTCTCGTGGATAAGGCATGAAGGTAAGCGATAAAACCCAAAACTTTCAAAAATTTAAAAAATAAAATAAAAAGGGATGAGTTTCATTGCTCAAAGGTCGTGGAAGATATGCCATGACAAAACAAATATTGCCTTAGGAAGTCTGTTATAATCTCTTTTAGTAAGGTTATCGAGATGTTAGGTATGGCTCATATACTAGATAAAGGGACAGATGCTGGAGCGGAGCGCAGCGCAGCGTAGCGAGAGAACGGAGCAATATTTGTTTTGTCATGCCACTAAGGAGTTTGTTAATTATCTCTTCATCATCTGCCTTTTTGCCTCCCGTATTTGAGATTATTTTTATCAAATTTTCAACATTCCCCACAGCAAGTAAAAGGTTCGAGGATCACTCGACATTCTAACAAAATCCATCTGTTAGAACATTTGACCATAATGCAACAACCGTAGTTTTAACTACATAGCTTTCTCCTCTCTAGCTATCACTCTAAAAATAATTTACATAAGTCTATCTTGGATCTATGCAACCCTTGGAGCCAAAAATGCCGGTCTGGAGAACTGTTCCATTCTCACTATCAAAAGGAGCTTTAATTTCCTGGGTTCAATTTGGTGGACAAGTTTGCTCTTTCCCCATCCATTCATTTTTAAAAATAAAATGATATATATATATATATCAAAAAATTATTATTTTCTAAACTAAAAAGCTTTACTATTTATAATTTATTTTAATTCCCTTAGCCATTTTATTTTATCAAGCTTATTCTTTTAGTTCATTTACTATTTTAGTTGAGTCACGTCAGGTTTTTTTTTTTTTAAGGGTTTGAGATTTAGGTTTTAGAGTTTTTAAAAGACTAATATAACTCAATTAAAATAATACAAAGACTAAAATATTATAAATTAAAGTAAAGACAGTAAAGCCATAAATTTCAAAAAACTAAAAGCTTATTGAGGAAAATATCCCTCTCAGAATCTTAAACTTTGGTGTTCCTTTTTAAGTACTGTGAAATGCATTTGATAGAGATTCTTTTGAAAATTTGAATTAAACAATTTTTTGAGAAAATATTCAAATCTATAACAAATTAAAAAAAATATATAGAGTACAATGCGTGAAGACCACTAGAAGGAGGATGGGAATTTTCATTATTATATACATCATTTGTGTTTTTCTGAAGTAAACCATTATCTCTCTCTTGGTGTTATTTCACTTGTCACCTGGTTTTTTTCTTTTTTAACGTTTTAACTTGGGTTAAGGACTTAGTCATCTCATAATGGTTTGCCTAAAAATTCTTTTAAAGAATTCTAATAATAAAGATAAAAAAAGCATATTAAATATATACTCAATATATACTTCTTAAGATTAGAGTCATTAGACCATTATGTATATATATATATATATATATATAATGACCAATACTTTATTAGATTTACACCATTTTCGCACATTGAGTTACATCAGATGGACCAACCATTTTTGAAATATCTATATATAAAACGATGACAACATAAGATATACCGAAGACTTCATAAGATTTACACCATTTTCTCACATCGAGTTAACTCATGTAGCCTAAATAAAACACATACGTGGCAAAGTGGAGTGCCATGAAACCCAAGACCAATACTTCAACAAGAAGATTTACTCCTACACTGGTCTTCCATTCACACCACCAACAAGCCCCACTTCTCCATTGACACCACCTTCTTCATCACCTCTAAACCCCTTGTCAACGTCAGCCACTTCCAAAGGCTTAAGCCTATAAAAAGAAGCACATAAAACATAATACACAAGATTAAGCACCTGAAGTCCAGTGACAAGCCAATAATAATGATCCAGCTTCCCCTTATTAATATTATTTTGCAACCAATCCCCTTTATTCTTTGTCAAATCATTCACCAAAGTCACCAGCAAAGTTCCCATGTAGTTCCCTGTTGAGAAAGCCAACCAGAACAGCGCTGCCGCCGTGCTTCTCATACTCTCCGGCGACTGATCATACAAAAACTCCATGTGAGCCACTGACATGAAAGCTTCAGCAATTCCAGAGATTGAATACTGAGGAATCAACCACAATACACTTAATGGAATAGTTGCACTTGGCTGATCTATAAGGCCATATTTAGCTGCCACTGTTTTTCGCCGGACTTCCACCAGAGCAGCAGCCACATTGGCCGTGACTGAAATGCTCAGGCCAATACCCAACCGTTGTAGGTATGTTATTCCTGAAGGTTTGCCAGTGAAACGCCGAGCAACCGGCACGAAGATTTGATCGTAAAAGACAAGTGTTAGAAGCATAGAGATCACTGCGAAGATGGTCATGGAAGCCGCAGGGATTTCAAAACCGTGCCAAAGATGCCGGTCCATTGATCGAGCCTGTTGTATAGCAAACGTATAGTTGTGTGATGCTGCCGTCACTAAAAGAATACCGACAACCCAAATCGGCATCATGCGGATTATTGACTTAAGTTCTTCGACTCGATGGACAGTCGATAATCTCCAGAGTCTTGGCATGCCGGAGCTTAGAACGTCACCTTCCGTCACAACAGCGGCTCGGTCGAAGAACCTGAATTCATATATATATTCCAGAATATTATCAAACTAAACATATATAGAGATTGAACTACCAAGTAAAATCGTACTTGAGCTGATCAGTGTGGAGGAGTCTTCCGGTGACCGCAATGTCGGCATCCAACTCCTTGTCTTGGTAGAGAAGATTAGGGTCAGAAGGCAAAGGTGCTTTTCTCTTCCTGAATGATGCAACAACAACTTGAGCTAATCTGGTTAGAGGACTACCCCCAGGTTTGAGCTTGATGTACCAAGGGTACCCTATAACAAAGGCAACAACAGAGATGAACATTCCAATGGTTGGGATTCCAAGTCCCCAGCCCCACCCTACATTCTCCTGGATATAAACCACTACTGTTAGAGCTAACAATGTGGATATTCCCATGCTGAAGAAGTAGAGGTTGAAGAAGCTCCATCTCTTCGTTTTTGGGTTAGGGTCACTGAGATTTAGTTGGTCGGCACCGAAGGCTACCACGCATGGACGGATACCTCCGGAGCCGATAGAGGTTAGTAAAAGCGAGCCGTAGAGGACGAGGAGCTGCCATGTTGATGCTTCTCGGCATGTCTGGTTGCCGGAGCACGGCGGTGGATGCAAACCAGGTAGAACAGCTGATAAAGTCAAGCTGATCATTCCCTGTTACAGTGACAAACTTAGCTCGAATACCATAAAATAATGTTAAACTCACCCGTGATTTTCTTCCATTAAATAACGTACTTTTTGTTAAAGTAAATAAAATATATTATCATTGGATGATTAGAGTATGGACAGACGACAGTGACGGTATCAACAATGATGATTAACATAATTTGATGATAAAAAATAAGTTTATGGTATATGTCATTACGAGTTGATAAAAGATGGACCCTAGGGTTATGGTCCAGAAGCGGCCGGCGAAGGAGTCGGCAATGAGGGCGCCGATGATCGGTGTCATGCTCGACGTGCCACCGAAGTTTGTTAGGGTGTTTGAAGCTTCAACAAGGGGCATGTGAAGCTGTTGAGTCAAATATGTGATCATGTTTGCATTGAATCCGGCTGTTGCAAACCTATCAAACACCTCATTTGCTGCATTCATCCACATTATATATATATATATATATATATATATCAGATCATGTTAATCAATTTGGTGCATGATTAATGAAGCCATCTTAAATGAAAGGAGGTTAAAGTTAAATGGGCTTAATTACCTAGAATGAAAGGCATGGTTCTCATGCCTCCCTGTTTTGCCTTCTTCATCTTCTTCTTGCTTTCACTTGTGGCCATTGAAGAGAATGGAGTGGTTTGGTTTGGTTTGGTTTGGTTTGGTTGTAAGCTTTGAAGGTCTCTTGTCTTTGCAGTGCATGTGAGGAGTGAAGCCTTTGTGTGCGTGTATATAAGTTAGTTTCTAAGAGTGCTTTTCATTTTGCTGGTATAAAAAATAGAAATAAATAATAATTAATAAAATATAAATTGAGGTGGGTGTCTTTTTGAGATTGGAAGGACCACATAAGAGTTCGTTCACTCCCGGAGATCTCACGACACTAAAAAATAAATAAATAAAATCATGTCTTGTTCATGCATGTCGCTTTGTGGATGTTTCTTGACTCATCAAGTATCAAAGTGAGTTGAATAACCACGTCTTCAACATGTCTAACATGTGACATGGGTGATCCACAGGATAAAAAAAAAAAAAAATTTACTGTGACTTGATTATATTTCATCTTCATTGGTCCCAAATCTTTAAAAAAATTAAACAATAATAATAATAATAATAATAATAATAATAATAATAATAATAATAATAAGATCTACAAAATTTGTGCTTAATTTGCCCTTGTTTGGGAAACTGAAGGTAATATTGGATTTTAAAGAACAAAATGTGATGGAGAAGTGATGGTAGATGCTAAAAGTGGACTAATTAATTAAGATTAAAATATCTCAAAACATTAAAAAATAATTTACTCTTGAAAAAAAATTAAAGAAGTTTAATTTGAATATGTTCCTACTATTTTTTAACATTGGTAACATAGCAGGTAAAGCTATGAAGCCAATTGAGTGGCTTCAATCAAGAGTTTAGGTTTAATCATGGTTAAATTTTGTTAGAAACATGAGCGGAAAACGTAATTATTATTTATTTATTTATATTATGAGGTGTGTTTAAAATAAACACATATTTAAATAGAAAAATAAATTTAAAATAGTGATCAATAAAGAAGTTAAAGTTAAAGTTAGAACATAAATCATTAGGTGAATACGTTAGAAGTTAAAATTATTCAATAAAGAAGGGGAGAGAAGCAAGTTAGTCACATTCTTCAAGTGTTTTGGCAACAGTTAGAAATAAGGAAGCTTTGCTGATGGAATTGCTTCAGCGAGCTGGACAAGCTGTTATTTTTGTTATTTAGACAGTTGTACATTGTTAAGATACTTATATAAAAGTTGAAAACATTGTGTTACTTCATTTTAATTTTAGTTTTAATGAAATACATCAATGCTTCTCTTCTCCCAAACTCTCCTCTCATGATCTTCATCTACATCTTTGATTCTTCTTAATTTCTTTGCTCTTCACCATGATCACAAGCCTGAAATCATACATAATGGAGGTGATGCTAGGCTAGTGCTGAATTCTCTGTATTTTGGCTTCAAGATGAAGAAGAAATCAATGAATTGATCTTGTTTTTCAAAAGTTCTCACATAATAGGAGTCATAATAAAATAATAAAAAAATAAAAAAAAATAACAAGAAAAAACTCCCATGAAAATAATATCTAAAAACAAATTAAGCAACTTCAGCAACGCCAGTGAATAAGATTTAAGTTTCATCCTTCAAGATTTTAAAAGTGAAAGTGAGGCTCCAGTTGAGGATTACTATGAAATTTATAAGTGAATTTTCTTTGACTCTGGAGCTATAGACTCCCAGGGAAAGAGCATGAGCTCAAAAATCACAACAATAATCAAACTATGCGTCTAATAGAAACTTTAATTTATTATAAATAAGAAAATTATTATTATTATTATTATTATTATTATTATTATTATTATTATTATTATTATTATATTGAAGATGGAATTTTGGGTTAGGAACTTAGGAATGATTTGATGGAATAAAAGCGAGGGGGCTAAAAGATTCGGTCCTGTCCTTCATAAGACACATGTAATGATATCATGTAAAGAATTGATTGAAAGGTGGTCCACACGTATGACTCGGGTGTGCACGCGGGTTAGGTCTCGACAGATAGGTCGGCTTGATGAATCTTGACGGACCCAATGTGGCCATGTGTCACTGAACAACTTTGAGTGCGATTTGGAAGTAGCCATTTTGGATTTAAGTTGAGTGAATGGCTTTAGTTTGGAATTGGTTGAAAACGTTTGAAGAAGTATTGTATAGATTAAGCATAAAAGATGATGCATGAATAATAAATGATCTTGATAATTTATGTCAGACATGTTAGTGTGTACATTGTATGATATGATTTCTTTTGCTTATTTATGTCAAAAGATTAGTTGTGAATCTTTTGTAATGTACAAATAAAAAGTGGACAAACTTTTTTTTTTTATTGATATACCTTCACCTTGTGTTAATATTCTAATCGGTATAGTTAAATAATGGAGAGTGTGTAGTTTGAAAATAATTTCATTTCCATCGATGTTTATTTTGATTCTAATTAGGATTAATATTTTTTTTTTTTTGAAATAAATGTGGATAAACCACAGCTTTATTGAAAACAAGAAATAACAGGAAAAATAAGAGATCCCTCACCAGAAGTGAGGAAAAGGAGAAAGTACAATGAGAAAAAGAAACAAACAGAATAAAAACAAACTGAGAAGGCGGAAGACACCGTCTGGTACCTCAGGCCTGCCCAGAGCAATAGAAGGAGCGTCTACTCCTGAGCGAAGTCTAAATCAGAATCGCCAGTTTGGGTTGGGGCTCTTTCGCTTAGGAAGTTAAAAGAGCGCTTAATTTTCTGGGAAGCTTCATTAAGAAGTTGCTGATGACCATCAGAAGCTGTTGAAAACCAAGAAAGAAGCATGTTAGCTGCTTTAAAAATTATTTTAAAAAAAGGTAAAGCGCTCAAGTGAAATATGCTCAAGAAAAAGGTAACCAGGAAGTCCAGATAGTAGAAATTGAATCGGGAAGTGTGTTTAAGTCTAAGGCTTGAGAGAAGAATGTCCAGATTCGTGTTGAAAAATCACAATCAAGAAAAAGGTGATTCAGCTTCTCAGAGGACTTGTGACAAACTAAAAAAATATTATATTAAATAGAGAGAGAAAAACCTATTCTTATATGCATGATTCGAACCTAAACATATGATCTAATTTTTTCAAAGCAAACTGTGAACTCCAGTATTGAACAAGACAAAACAGATAATTTCTGACTTACCAAAGAAGACAAGCACCGGTAGTCATTTCTAATAAGTTGATAGGTTTATTTACTTATAATTTGTGGGTCAAATACACTAGTCTACTTTTTCTTTATGATAAAGCAATAAACAATATATAGATTTCAAAACTATACTTTAATATATATGATATATATATATATATATATATATATATATATATATATATATATATATCAGATATACGGTAAATTTTAATTATGTTTTTAAAGTTTAATAAATTAGTAGGTGGCAAGATTTTTTGCATGCATACCCTCAAGTAACAGGTAATTGTTAAAACCTAAAAATTATATTAATATAGGTAAAAATGCATGCTTTAATTGGCATACACAAATGCATACAAAAATAATCAACGGTAATCACATAGAGAGATTGGTATGTTCACATTTGCGCTGATAATAACTATATCAATTTTTAAGCTTTTCCTATGAAACTTACAATTTTGAAATAAGCACAAAAAGTCTGTGTCTATAAAGAACAATAAAGTCATCACATATATACCTACTCGCAAATGAAGCACCTCCCCCATTTACAACCTTAGTGAGCAAGACTAATCAGCTTATATACTGTAAAAAATAAAAAGTACAAAAAAAAAAGGTAAATTCTTCTTGCTTCTACTAATCTATTGGTAAGGTGACCTGTGAGTGGGCTTCACCCTCCTAATCTGTTTGCGAGGTTAATTCACATATGTATGAGGGCAATTAGTTATCATCCTTGAAATTACCAAGGAGTGTTCGTCAAGATGACCCTATATCCTCCTATCTCTTCATTCTAGTTTCTCAAATCCTAACTAATATGCTGAATTATAGTCTTCGTCAAAATTTAATTCCTGGGTTTGATAATCGTTTGAATTATAATTTCAATCACTTAATATACGCTGATGATCTTATCCTGATCTCTTATGCCACTAGACGTGCCGCCAGAAATATAAATATTTGCTTATACAAGTATGGTTTGATAACATGTCAAAAACCTAATCTGGCTAAATCTGCCTTTTATCTGCCTACTTGGTTTAATAAACATGTCTCTAAAAGTATTTCTTCTATTCTCAATCTTAAAATCTCTTCCTTTCCGTTTATTTATCTTGGAGTGCTAATCACCCCTAAGCAGCTTGCCAAATCAGTGTTTAATCCTATGATTGACAAAATCAGACGTATGTGTTATGTTTGGAATAATTGTGACCTCTCTTCAGCTGCTAAAGTGGTTCTCATTAATTCTTCTCTTTTATCTCAAATAGTTTATTGCCTTTCAGTTTACCTTGTTCACGACTCTGTTTTACATGAAATTACCAAGATTGTTCGGAAATTCTTTTGGAACAAGGTTGGCAATGGAAAGGGCATCCACGTTGTTGCTTGGTCGAACATTACTTGTCCTAAAGCTGAGGGGGGCCTTAATATAAAAAATCTGAGCATAGCTAAGCACTCTCTTATCGCCAAAATTTTTTTCAAATACATTAACAAAGATACTGTTGTTTGGGTTAATATTATGCATATTAAGTATGGTCAGCACAATATTTGGAAAAATACTATCCAAAATCGTTGCTCAAGTTTTTTCAAAGGTCTTTGTACCAATGCTGCTAAACTTAAACTGTTTTGTCGCATTAATTCGATCAACGTTTCCTTAACTTCTTTTCTTTTTGATCCTTGGTGCGATGAAATCCCTTTAGCTTGGTACCCCACTTACTTGAATATGGATTTGAATTTGGAATCTCTTCATGTTTCTGATCTCTGTATTGAGGATAGATGGACTACAAGTAAGTTTATTGATCTGTTTGGTGAGAATTATACTCAGTGTTTATCTAGACTAGGTCATATGGATAACAATGAAAACAATGTTTGGATCTGGGTGCCTAAGTCTAAAAGTAATAGAATCTCCTCAATTGTTTATCAATCTCTTAATCGAAGCTTAGAGCCCTCGGATTCTTGGATTGGTTGGAAAATTGCATGGGCTTCAAGAGTAGCTCCCAGAGTTAAACACTTCTTGTGCCTCTGCATGGTAGGATCCCTACTTCAGATTATTTGCATGCTATTAATTTGGGCCCTCCAAACTGTTGTAACTTTTGTGATCTATATCTTGAAAGTGAGGAACATATTTTGGCTAATTGCAATAAGATCCAAAATTGTTTGGGAGATAATTAGCTCTAAGCTGGGTAAAAAATTTAATCTTAATGATGGCATTCGATCCGGTAACTGGCTTTTGAGTTCTGTTTATAACTCTTTTGACAAAGCTGTCATTGCCACAACCATTTGGCATATTTGGAAGTCAAGATGCGAGGCTATTTTTAGGGGCAAAACTCCAGTCTGGGCGCATATCGCTTTAAAGGCTCTGGCATTCACACAGGAATTCTATCAGATGAATGACAACCACTTGGGCAATCACATTCCTATTCATCTCCAAAATCTGGAAGCAAGAATCACGGGTAAGTGGAGCTGGCTTTTATATTGCTAATTCTAACTCACTTGTCTCACTTGCAGGCAGCTGCCAGTTCCAATCTGAAACAGACACATTAGCGGAGACGAAAGCCATCTCAATTGCACTCCAAGTGGTTCAAAACAATCAAATTCAAATCGATCACATTCTTCTGGACAATCCGGAGATTACTAATGTCCTCAATCATCATCAAGCTATCTGGGATTGGCGAATTAATGAGTGGTACCTCAATATTATGCATTTGCTTGCAACTATGGGTAATCCTGAGCTACATTGTATACCACAGGCTTGGAATAAACTAGCAAACTCCCTTGCAGCTTATAGTTTGAATTTTCATAGTGTTTGTCTCTTTCATTGTGGGTGTGACCTTCCACGCTGGTTGATGAAGAATTTTACAAGTTTTGGATTTACCTTTAGTTAATCTTTAGTCTGTTGTTTTTCAGTTTTTGTTTGTTAATTTGCTTCGGCTCTTCAGTTGTATTATTTGTTTTGTCAATAAATAGCCTTCGGGTTCTTTTTTCAAAAAAAAAAAAAAAAATTAGTTATCATCCTTGAGACTTTGTAGTTTATAAGGTCATTTATGCTTCTAAAATTGACTTTAGTTTATACATGACATTCAGTTTCAGATATATAATAATTAACTCAATTCTTCAATACTAACTTAGCAGAATTTGATCAATCCAATATTTTTGCTCTAAATTTTACGTCAATTACAAGGATAAATAAAATAATAGTAAATTTTAGAACGCATATTAAATGATATTGAAAATTACTCTTAACAACAAAAAATAATGAAATAACTAAAAACACAACAAATTTATTAAACATTTTGCAAATTAAAAAAAATGAAAATTGGGTTATATGTATATATATACACATATACATGGTTCTAGTGCATATTCAAGCCACCTTTTTTTATTTTAATTATAATCTGTATGTATGTGGTGTTTCAGTTTTTCCTCGCATGTGTTGTCGTTTGAACCGTTTTAAATTAGTTATGTCTTATGTTTTGGTGTGTTTTTAGTCATATTGGACTTAAAAACACAGTTCCTTTTATTTTAATTATAAATGTTAAATATTAAAACAAAGAACCAAACAATGAGCTCCAAAATGTGCGTGTAAATGATAACCCATGATTGGGCAATGAAATGAAATTGAATATAAAAAATTTAACTAAATTTTAACACGTATACTCATTGAAATTGAAGTGGAACATATGTAATTGTAATTCATTTAATTATACATGACAAAACTATTGTGGATATAGTAAATGAACCTTAAAGACAGCCTACCAAACATAAATGATATGATAGACATACCTAAGTTTTAAAAAAAAAATCCTAAATTGGAGGAATCAATTAGGATAATTTTAATCATTATACTATCTTAAAGTATGATGCCCATGCTACCTCATCAACCCATTAAATTATTTTTCATATTATAGTATAAGATATGACCAACAATCAAACCATTAAACTCTTACCCATTCAATCATCTCCCATGATAGATGTGACATAAATTTTTAAAAATTAAAAAATTAAAAAAAATCATGGACCCATACTTTGTTTAAATTAAAAAAGAAATTTCAAAAAAGTAGGCTTCCAAATTTAAAAAAATATTTTAAAAAAAAATAGAAGCTCTACTATTGAGCGCTCAGTGGCCACTGAGCATTAATAGTGGGGAGAGGGCCGATGACTATGCTCAATGAGCAAAGTCATCAACCCATGGAAGATGGCCTCAGTTTTGTGAAGCAAAATTTGATTTTCTAGGGTCTTATATGTGAGAGATCGGTGATCAAGGAGAGTCTGTGACTTTTCACAGATTTGGCTAGGCTCTGGATACAGTTTTGATCAATGGCATCATAGGAGAAAACTCTCCTTTATCTAGTTTTTTGATATCTTTACTTAATTATGTCAATCTAAGTTGTAAGCCCCTTCAACGTTAGTGGAGTGTTTTTCTTGTGTCTCTTCCTCTCGTTGTACTTTAACTTTTTTTATTTTAATAAATATGATTTATTTATTTATTTATTTATTTATTTATTTATTTATTTATTTATTTATTTATTTATTGTTTATTTATCTTTCATTTAGCCTTATCCTATTAAATTTAAAAAATCCTTTATAATATTAATTTACTATAAATATATATTAAACACATTTATTTTCTATATATATATATATATATATTGCTAGTAAATTATCTATTTCAATATAGAATAGTTTTTACAAATACCAGATACTATTTGATGTTATTTTTAATCAATAAATTTATACATAATAGAAACAAGAAACATAATTCTAAAAACATCATATTCAATGTTTATGATTTATCCAGGAGTCATGTAGGACAAACATAAACATTTATAATAATTAAGGTCATTCTCGGTGCTTGCACTACATAATATTTCTTACAAAAATTAGATAAATTATTAAATTTATTAATAAAATAAAATAACATTACAAGAAAATCACATAGCAAATTAACGGGATAAAAAAAAATACTAAAACGACATAGCAAATGAGAGAAAAAGACAAAAAAATAAAATACAAACACAACATAAAACAAAAAGACAAAATAGTCACTAAAGATGAAGTATAAACATATTAAGACGACAAAATAACATGACAAAGGAAAACACTAAGACGCGATAATCTATCAACGATGCCCACCATGCGGTGGCATGGAAAGAACTCAATTGTTAAGAAAGGAGTCATGAATCAAGAAGCTAAAGAGTTGGGGCTATCTTTGCTATCAGCGGTTTTAAATTCTAGTGAGCATTAGAGAGTGTGGACCAAATCGATTGATACCCGTTGCTATTGTGGGTCACCTACAGCTGAAATCCAAGAGAAAATCAAGAACATAATTTTAAAAATGATAACAAAAAGGACAATCACTTGTTATTTGAAAATTCTTCTATTCTCTAACCAAATATTCCAGAGAATTGCTCGAAGGATGATATCTCACAAAATTCATTGTCCAATATTCAAATATGGAATTCAAAGAGTCCAGCCAACAAAACTGAGAGAAAGTTTATAGTCCAAAGATTTGACTAAAAAACAACCAAATGCGTTCAGCATATCTACAATTGAAGAAAAGATAATTCATAGTTTCTATAGCACGATGACATAAGACACAAGTGTCAATGGCACAATGGTTGCAACCTCATTAGGGCGGTTGTCTAGACTAAGAATTTTTCTGTCCCTTGTTAATGAGCAAAAGAGTACAATCTTACTCAGACAACCCGTTTTCTAGAAATTGGGTCTTAAGGGATAGAAAATTCCTTCATATGAGAAAATAATGGGCTTGTTTGAATGGGCTTTTAAAAAAAGTGTTTTTTTAAGTTTTGTGGAAGCATTTTTTTTAAAAAGTGCTTTCAAAGTAAGTTAAGTGCTTTTCTCTGAAACAGCTTCTCAGAAGTGCTTTTCTAAGAAACACATATGAGGCAGCTTCTGAAAAAAGCTGAATTTTAGTTTTTTTTTTTTACATCTTCTGCTACTGCCAAAAAACCCAAACAAACATGTTTTTTAAAACCCAGAAGTGCTTAACTTATAAAAAAAACACTTCTAGTTTTAAAAAAAAAAAAAAACCCATCAAAACACCTCCAATATAAAGAGCACACAAATAAAGAGCTATTACTTTTTGAGGTCCAGATTCTAGCACCTCCCTAAATGCTTGAGTTGTCCAGTAAAGAAGTCAAAAACGGCAATAAATCAAAATTGAAAGGTGTCATAATGAAGATTGCTGGGAAAGGAAATCTGGTCCATTCTAAAGGAAATCCGAATTATTAAGTTATTCTTTTATTGTGATAGTAAACACCAAGAATATGTTTGTTTCCAGCCTAAATTCTATAAAAATTCCAATTGTGAATCTACAATGAACAGATCTAAACCAAACTACGGTTTAAAATAATAATTGTTGGAAGTGATAAAAATATGACAAAATTTTATCCCATGTAATAAGTGCCTGAGATTAGTTTGCCCAGTTCCATCTTGGGAGCAATGTATATCCAGTTAATCATTAATTCAGAAGTATTACATGAAAAAGACTTAATTAGAAAACAAAACAGAGTGATTAGTGAAAGACAAGCAGAATGGTATTAGCAGCTCATTTAGGTCAACATAGAAATTTATAAACAATTTGTTCCTCATTGATTCATTTATGTTGATTATGATGCATACCTGCCTTCTGATCCCTGGAATCAAGGGTTTTGTCATCTTATAATCAAACTAATTAATAGGTGAAGATGGTCTGATTAGTCCCATTCGTGGACTACAACTTCAAGTTATTAAGACCATATATAGTGTGAAACTTAGAGAGAAAATTAGATGATTAAGATTTTATTTTCTTAATTTATAATGTTTAAAATACATTATTCTTATCAATACATGCATGTGTGAATCAATTTGGATGTCTGTCGGTTATAAGAATATGAAATAAATGAATGGTTTGAAAATGACACTTATAAACAATTGAGGAATAAACTTTTATTTGATAGTTTGTTTCTCTTATGTCTATCCATTGAACTAATGAGGACAATGAAAGGAGGGATAAGTTTTATTTATAATTATTTTTTTAAAAAAAATAATTATAGAAATAAGTAGCTAAAATTTCTTCTAGATGCTCTTTTCAATAAACAATGAATTGTGGAATAATGACCTTGAGCCAATCATTTGATAAGTTGAATAATCTAACTTAATTATTTTTATTTTTGAAAATATATGAATTAACTATATGACAGCAGATGTAATGCCATCAACTTTTACATAAAATAAAAGTTTAGTGGATCTTTTTTTTTTAAAACATAATTGAAGATTTAAATATGCATGTCTAATATATATTTAACTATGAATGCAAGTGGGGCGGGGTGGGACGGGGAATGTGATCCCCATCTCCATCTCTGCTTCCCACAGGACAGGAATTCCCATCTCAAAATTTTCCGCAGTAGAGAAATTCCCTCCACTAATTCCCCCAAAGGGATCCTCGCCCCACCAAATTTTTTTTATAACATATTTTTATGTGCATCATATATGAAATAAAAAACTATACAAAATATTTCTCAAAATAAACATAATATAATGTACGGGATGAAAAAATTAATTATGATAAATAATATAAAGTTTGAAAATAAATTAAAAGTCTAAATTCATTAATAAAATTAATAATACAAAAACTAGTATAACAATTTTATATTTTCCTTAATTTTTTTCATTCTTCAAAATATTTAGATTGGAATCCACTATTGTTAGCATTTTGATATGATAATTTCGTCTTCAATAATAAATAAAATTGTAAGTATAAAATAAGATTATAAATAATATCAAAATTAAAAATAAAATTATATAAAAACCATATTTACCTTATGATTCTAATATTGAATATTTTTAATAATTAAAATTAATCATATGAGTTATTCTTAATATATATAGATAATCTAAAACGTCCGGAAATACCCATGGGGAGCATGGCGGATAATACTTTCCCATCCCCGTCTCACCCCGCTAGTCGGATAGAGGTTTTCTCCCATTCGCCACTTGTAGGGGAACTATTTCAGATAATCCCCGCCCATCAGGATGGGTCCCCATGAAGAACAGAGATATCTCACCCCACTTCATCCCTATATTTAACATTAAAAGAAATTTGAAGTCTCACCATTAATCAAGAAAGTGAATACTTCAACTCAGCTATTTCTATCCGCAAACTTATTAATTGAGAATTTTGATTTTCAATGCACATTCCTTACTTATTTTTAAAAATAAAAATATAAAAAGTTAGAGACCAAATGACAGGTATGATATGGAAGAGACACAAGGCCATTGAAGGACATGGAAGCTACATCTAACCAAACAAACAAAGCAATGTGTTGGGATACCAATAATGATAAAAGGTGATGATGGTTCATGAACTTCAAAGTGGGGGAGTTTATGACTTGGTTCAGAATAATTTTTATAGACTAAAAAACAGTGTTATAAAACAACACCTCATGGCTTCTGTCAGCATTATTGGCCTCATTTCCACAAGTCATTTTTTATATCTGCAAGTGCCCAGCTATGACAGTCCTGTGTCTCTGCATGCCTCCCATCTTTTTCAAGAACCTTCATTTGCTTTTGGAGAGAAGAATCAAATCAGCTTTGACTTGGGCACTGCCTCCACCAGATGGATGCGCACAATAATAGGAAAGAAACAACAAAGAGGAAAGTAGCAAAACATCTTTTTAAAAGTTCCACTTTCCTACATAATATATTGACTAACCCATTTTCTTTAAGAAAAAACTCTTTTATATATATATAATATATGTATTTTTTGAGAAATATATACTATTCCATTTTTTTGAAATGTGAAAACGAAATAAAATAGATTTATATCATAGAAGTGGCATTTCAAGGATAAATCTTTTGGTATGTTTAAATAGTAACTTTATCAATTTTTATATCTACATAAAACAGGAGTAAAAGAGTTTGCATTTGTTTGGAATAAGTTTTAAGTGAAGAATTGTGTTGAGATGATATATTTTTTTTCAATAAGTTTGACCAGAGAAATGTTATTTTCTCGGTATCAAAGCAAATAAACATATGAAAAAAAAAACAATCCATTTAAAAGAAATATATCCACTTAAATGAAAAAATAATTAAGTGGATAGAGAGGCCATCAAAAGTTGCAATGAGTGGACTGAAGAAAGGGTTAGTGGTAGCCAAACAAGGGATATGACTGTCATCCCTGATGAGCAAACTTTGCAACCACTCGGACAATGAGTGGACTGAAACACTTTACTATGGTCATTTTATATTTTTTGTGTTGTGTTGGGCTAAGTTTGTGTGTGTTTTGTTTGGTGTTTAAATCATGTCAAGATGTTTCAATTGGATAGAGGATTTTCAGAAATGGTTGGTAATTAACCCTGTTAAATTCTACCATGTGATTATGCATCAATGCTAAGCTTCTCCAAACAACATAAAATGGAAGTTTGAAAATGGGGAATAGAAGAGGACAAGCATGCTAGTGGCGCATTTGCATGCTCAAGAGGAATAAAGGGTTCTGTGAACAAGATATGAGGATGGAGGAATAAAGGAATCTGTGAATAAGATAAAAGCAAAGAGGTTGGGGCTTTGGAGCTCGGTAGATGCATGCCCTTCATGACAAACTAGTGCCAAGGAAACTAAGATATATATATATATATATATAAACAAAAATTGCCTAAGTTGAATATAATATCCCATATATACAAATTTGAACTAATCAATAACTTTTTGATATATGTAAAATAACTAATAACTTTTTGGTCTATTTTGCATAAAACATTCCCGCCCTCGTAAAAAAAAAAAAAAAAAAAAGGCAGATTAAAACTTTAGCTCAAACAAAATAACAACACAAAATATGTTAAAATATTAATATCATATATATGATTACGTTTTTGATATACCTTGTCCATTTTATCAAAAGGCATCTAGAACACTTCAAAAATTATGAGATGTTCATGAACCGCATATTCAACCAAATAACAAGAAGAGATATAAAATACGCTTCTTGTAAGGTAACTGAAACATGTGGGGAAGACGACAGACATCTTTTGTGCTGGTAAAGGTTGGCTGCAACCAACCTTTAGTCAAGGTTGGCTGCCACCAACCTTGTTAAGCTTATTTATTTTCACCTAATCCTCACCTAATCACATCATTAGAATTCCTATAAATAGAGGAAGGATGAAGGCTTTCATTGCACAGCCTCAAATTTGAAGAGAAGCGTGAGAGTGAGGGTGAGGGTGAGAAAGTGAGAAAAATAGTGGGAAAAATATTTTAGAGAGTTTGTGTTGCTTCTGTTACAGGAGAGAATTAGTTGGTATTTTCCCTGTTAACAGAAAGCTTATAGCTCCTCTTTTTACCGTAAATTCTTCTATCTTGCCCGTGATTTTTACCCTGATTTGTTTAAGGGTTTTCCACGTAAAATCTGTGTCTATCATCTTTATCTTTTATCTTCAAGTACTTATGCTGCGACCCTGCTCCACTCAGTTCCTTTTATTCCGCAACAAGTGGTATCAGAGCTAGATCTGGGTGTATATATATATCTACTTATTGTATGCTCTGTGGCTGCCACTAATAGTGGATCCTCCTCATCAGAAAATAAGTTAGACTATTATTCACCCATTGAAAGAACTGATTACTGCCCGTCAAGCAGTTTATTACAGAAGCAATGGCAGCAAAGTTTGAAATCGAGAAATTCAACGGGAGTAATTTCTCGTTGTGAAAGCTGAAGATGAAAGCTATCCTGAGGAAGGATAATTGCTTAGCGGCTATCAGTGAAAGGCCAGCTGAGGTTAAAGATGATAAGTGGAACGAGATCGACGGGAACGCCATAGCAAATCTTCATCTCGCACTTGCTGATGGAGTTCTATCAAGCATAGAAGAGAAGAAAACGGCGAAGGAGATCTGGGATCACCTCACTAAACTCTATGAGGCAAAGTTACTCCACAACAAGATTTTTCTTAAAAGGAAACTCTATACTTTACGTATGGTGGAATCCACTTCAGTGACGGAGCACCTGAACACCCTAAATACCCTATTTTCCAAACTCACATCATTGAGACATAAAATAGAGGTAGGAGAACGTGCAGAGCTTCTACTCCAAAGCTTGCCAGATTCTTATGATCAACTCATCATCAACTTGACAAACAATGTCCCCACGGACATTCTAGTCTTTGACGACATTGCAGCTGCTATTCTGGAGGAAGAGAGTCGGCGCAAGAACAAGGAAGACAGGTTGGCAAATTCGCATCAAGCGGAGGCCTTGGTGGTGATGAGAGGAAGATCAATGGAGCGTGGCCCCAGTGGGAGCTACAATAATGGCAGATGAAAGTCAAGGAGTAAGAAAACTTTCAAGTGCTACAATTGTGGCAAGAAAGGTCACTTGAAGAAGGATTGTTGGAGTCTAAATAAGAAAGACTCCAATCCTGAAGGAAATGTTGCAAGCATCTCAAATGATGGAGAAGCCATGGTATGTGAAGTAGCAACACACACAGGGAAAAGGTTTGCTGATGTTTGGCTTCTAGACTCAGCGGCAACCTTTCATATGACTTCAAGAAAGGAATGGTTTTATCACTATGAACCTATTTCTGGAGGTTCTGTGTATAGTTGCAACGATCAAGCTCTGAAGATCGTTGGTATTGGCACCATCAAGTTGAAGATGTATGATGGCACGATCCGGACTATACAAGAAGTCCGACATGTGGAGGGGCTGACGAAGAACTTGTTGTCTATTGGACAACTTGATGATATTGGGTGCAAGATTGAAGTTCAAAGCAAGATTATGAAAATAATTCGAGGTGCGCTTGTATTAATGAAAGGAGACAAGATAGCTGCAAACTTGTATATGTTGAAAGGAGAGACTCTGCAAGAAGGAGAAGCTTCAGTTGCTGCAAGTAGTCCAAGTGAAAAGCGTGCAATAACATGGCACAAGAAACTCGGACATATGAGTGAGCAAGGAATGAAGATTCTTGCAGAGAGAAGTCTAGTTCAAGGTCTCACAAAGGTAACACTACCCTTTTGTGAGCATTGCATTGTCAGCAAGCAGCATCCACTAAAGTTCAACACATCTAATTCTAGAAGCAAAGCCATTCTAGAATTGATTCACTCTGATGTGTGGCAAGCACCAGTTACATCCCTAGGATGAGCAAATTATTTTGTATCATTTATTGATGATTACTCCAGGAGATGTTGGGTGTATCCTATCAAGAGGAAGGCGGATGTGTTTCAAGTCTTCAAAGCTTACAAAGCGCGAGTAGAGCTTGAATCTGGCGAGAAGATCAAATGTTTGAGGACAGATAATGGAGGAGAATACAATGGTAAAGAATTTGATGAATTTTGCAAGCAAGAAGGCATCAAAAGGAAGTTCACTACAGCATACACTCCTCAACAAAATGGAGTGGCAGAGCGGATGAAAAGAACCCTGTTGGAGAGAACAAGGGCAATGATGGGAGCTGCAGGCCTAGACAAGAAGTTTTGGGCAGAAGCAGTCAGCACCGCCTGCTATGTGGTGAATCGGTCTCCATCAACTGCAATAGAGTTGAAGACACCGATGGAGATGTGGACTGGTATGCCAGTGGACTATTCAAACCTTCATATATTTGGAAGTCTTGTATATGTGATGTATAATGCCCTAGAAACTACAAAACTGGATCCAAAATCCAGAAAATGTATGTTCTTGGGATATGCTGATGGAGTAAAGGGGTATCGCCTGTGGGATCCCACTGCCTACAAGGTTGTGATCAGCAGAGATGTTGTCTTCATAGAAGACAAAGGACAAGAGCAAGCAAATGATGAAAGCACGGAGACTACTACTGTACAGGTAGAAAAGGAAGCTGAAGCTATACTAGAGCATGAAGAACAAGAACCAGCTGAATCTGAAGTACCAGAAGTTCGGCGGTCAACTCGTTCAAGAAAAATACCAGGTTGGCACTCTGACTATATTATGGAAGGGAATATTGCATATTGCTTTCTAACTGAGGATGGAGAACCATAAACTCTTCAAGAAGCACTGAGTAGTTCAGATGCATCTCAGTGAATGGCAGCAATGCAAGAAGAAATTGAAGCCCTTCATAAAAATAGGACATGAGAGCTGGTATCATTACCACTAGGAAGGAAAGCTATTGGCAACAAATGGGTCTACAAGATCAAGCGCAATGGTGATGATCAAGTAGACCGCTATCGTGCTAGATTGGTGGTCAAAGGATATGCTCAGAAAGAAGGTATTGACTTCAATGAAATATTTTCACCTGTGGTTCGATTTATAACAGTCCGAGTAGTATTGGCGATATGTGCTGTTTTCGACTTGCATCTTCAGCAGTTGGATGTCAAGACTGCATTTCTTCATGGAGATCTTGAAGAAGAAATTTACATGCTCCAACCAGAAGGATTTGAAGAACAAGGTAAAGAGAACTTGGTTTGCAGGTTGAACAAATCTCTGTACGGGCTAAAGCAGGCGCCAAGATGTTGGTACAAGAGATTTGATTCCTTCATCATGAGCCTTGGATACAACAGACTTAATGCAAACCCTTGTGCATATGTCAAGAGGTTTGGAGAAGAAGATTTTGTCTTCTTGTTGTTGTATGTTGACGACATGTTGGTTGCAGGCCCCAACAAAGATCGTATCAAAGAGTTGAAGGCACAGTTGGCTAGGGAATTTGAAATGAAGGACTTGGGACCAGCAAACAAGATTCTAGGGATGCAAATTCACTGAGACAGAAATAATAAGAAGATTTGGCTTTCGCAGAAGAATTATCTGAAGAAGATTTTGCGACGCTTTAACATGCAAGATTGTAAGCCAATTTCTACCCCACTTCTTATTAATTTCAAGTTATTCTCAAGTATGAGTCCTAGCAATGAAGAAGAGAGGATAGAGATGTCTCGAGTACCGTATGCATCAGCAGTGGGAAGCCTAATGTTTGCCATGATCTGTACAAGACCGGACATTGCACATGCAGTGGGAGTGGTAAGTCGGTACATGGCAAATCCTGGTCGAGAGCATTGGAGTACTGTTAAAAGGATTCTCAGATATGTAAAGGGAACCTCAGATGTTGCATTATGTTATGGGGGATCAGATTTTACTATGAATGGGTATGTTGATGCTGACTATGCAGGTGATCTTGATAAAAGCAAATCCACTACAGGATATGTGTTCACACTAGCTGGAGGAGCTGTGAGCTAGGTGTCCAAACTGCAGTCACTCGTTGCTACATCAACGACAGAAGCAGAATATCTAGCAGCTACACAAGCCAGTAAAGAAGCAGTGTGGTTAAAGATGGTGCTGGAAGAACTCGGGTACAAACGAGAAAACATTTATTTATTTTGTGACAATCAGAGTGCTTTGCATCTTGCAAGGAACCCAGCATTTCATTCCAAGACAAAACATATCAGAGTTCAGTACCACTTCGTTCGTGAGAAAGTGGAAGAAGGAACAGTGGATATGCAGAAGATTCATACAAGTGACAACCTAGCAGATTTTCTGACGAAAGCAATCAACACCGACAAGTTCAAGTGGTGTCGATCCTCTTGTGGTCTGACAGAGACATAAGCAACATCAAGTGGAAAGATAGAAAGAATGGTGTGAAGATCTGATTGACTATCAATCGTATCTTCAAGTGGGAGAATGCTGGTCAAGGTTAGCTGCAACCAACCTTTAGTCAAGGTTGGCTGCCACCAACCTTGTTAAGCTTATTTATTCTCACCTAATCCTCACATAATCACATCATTAGAATTCCTATAAATAAAGGAAGGATGAAGGCTTTCATTGCACAGCCGCAAATTTGAAGAGAAGAGTGAGAGTGAGTGTGAGGGTGAGAAAGTGGAAAAAATAGTGGGAAAAATATTTTAGAGAGTTTGTGTTGCTTCTGTTACAGGAGAGAATTAGTTGGTATTTTCCCTATTAACAGAAAGCTTATAGCTCCTTTTTTTACCACTATAGTAAATTCTTCTATCTTGCATGTGGTTTTTACCCTGATTTGTTTAAGGGTTTTCCACGTAAAATCTGTGTCTATCATCTTTATCTTTTATCTTCAAGTACTTATGCTGCGACCCTGCTCCACTCAGTTCTTTTTATTCCGCAACATTTTGGAAGTTTAGAAATCAAAATACACTTTTCATCTGACTCAAATACTATAGGCAAACTTACAAATTTTTAAATTTTTAGTTCACAACAAATTAAATAGTTTACCTACAAATCCTTTGCATTTTCTTTTTTGCACCATCCAAACCACTCCACTTTCAAAGAAAAATTCATATTAATTGTTCCGATCTGTGAGAATTACAATCATCAGACAAGATTGCAGCGAAAACAACTTGACATACATGAAACCCTCAAGATCCAAGTTACAAAGTAAACACTGCTAAGGTGATTGAAACTAGTTAGCATAAATAGGCAGACACATAGAAGAAGTCTGACTAGAGAGTATAGGTACGTCTATTAGCATATATCTAATAACACTTACATTAGATCCTTATTAATCACAAAACACATCCAAAAGACTAGCTGACAGTTAAATATGACTTAATTTCACTTCATCTGCCAAAATTAGTTTACCAGATGCGGTGCAGGTGTTTTTCGAGGAAGGACACAAGAGTATGTGACATACTTGACACTGTCCATCAGCACTACCACAAAAATCCTCGAGAGCGACTTCTTCGGTGAAATCATACCCTCGCCGTCTCCATCACCAGCCTCCTTTGGATCAGCCAGTATGGAGACAACCATAGAAGGAACAGATTTATTCCCAAAAACATTGGAATCTGAAGAATTCCCAAAACTAGATTCCGTGTTGTTAACAGTAGATCCACTGAGAGGAATAGGGTAAGGATGCATGGTTCTTCTATTTCTCTTCTTCCCTGTAGGAAGCTTACCAGTGGTAGCATTAGCAACTGATGTAGCTGGAACTATCCCACTACGATCCACAGAAGATGGTGAGACTTCGAACTGAAATACTTCAGTGCACATGCCCGAGTTTAATATTGGACCTGTCAAAAAACCATCACAGCTCAGTCAAGAAGGGCAATGCTAGCACTCAAACTAATTATGTGATATGGAATTTTTAGTTTAATCTCTATCAATGCAAGCCAATACATTTTTATGTTCATAATTAATGAGCATAACATCCATGGTTATCGCATGTTTGATATCAGGGGAAAAAAAACAAAAACAAAATAATAAATAATAAAAATATATTACAAAAACAAACAATGAAGTAAACATTCTGAAATTAAGAGTATTTTTCAGTTCAATACATAGAGAACCATCAATAGAAGTTCACCAATACAATCTAAAGAGGCCATTGTTAACACATGAAGATGAACCATCTGATTGTTTACATTCCTTTCCACCTGTGGTTGGGTCCTCTCTATCAAGATAACTGCGCCATTAATGAAGATGCCACATGCTATACAGGCTATCTGACAAATGACCCACTTAATTGTCGAAAAGGTAACAAAATAGGACAAGATGGCACTAATAGTTTGGCAATAAGGACTCCAAGTTTATTACCTATTGACTCATCAATTGAATCAGTTAATCACATTCCTGAAATGAAGCAATTGATCAAATTGTTCATCAAAAGCAAAAGCTAGTCTGGACTAAAAGGATTCAAGGTAAAAAGGTAGACTACAGGACTATGCAGAACATAAGCTGTCCACTATTCAGATAATGTGAAAACAAAATCCATTTTATATCACTAAAAACTCTAAATTGAGCTAAATGGACTAACAAGTAGGATTTATCATTAATACAAGGTTTGACATTATGCCATGATATCCTTCATAGAATGCCTATATTCTTCAATTGCATCAAAATCTGTCTACTTAGGGCTGCCAATAAACAAGCTGGTTCATGAGCTACCAAGTTCAGATAACTTGAGCCCAAGCTCAAATCAATGATCTATTAAATGAAACAAACTCAAATTATTAGTCCAGTTCACAATAAATTGAGACAAACTCAAGACAGGGTAATGTCATCCAGGTTTTATCTGGATTAGGCACAGTCCTGAGAATTGCTTTTATTATATAGAAATTAGAACTGAAATTGAATCACTAAGGAAAGAAGAAGGGTTAAGAGGGTTCCTTCTGCAGCTGACTCAGAAGTGAGCAAAGCCAGGTTACTCCCTACATTTTATACATCCAAATTAGTAACTTTGCCAAGTATGGTCCCCTATTTTATTCCTTTATAAAAGATTGATGTAGGAGGCCTAGTATGTTCTTGATCAAGTGAAAGTTCTAAGTATCCAGACTACTCGTCTCCTTTCCCATTCTGTTAAATGGGCATTTTAAGTCAAAATTTCCTTCAATGCTTAAAAAGCTCATGTACATAATGGCCTCAAGTAAAACACAAACCATGTTCAAACCCCTTGATGCTTCTGTGGTGTTTCACAGAAAAGGTTGATAGTTTTATTAAGGTATGGTTTTGATAGGAAGTTTTTTGAAGAAAAAACCTAAAAAAGGGAAAGATAACAGATAAACCGTTTTTGAAACTAACAATATCTCCCCTTCTTTAATTCTCTTATGCTAACCACACTTCACAACAACAGCATAAAAACAAAAAGATAAATAAATAAATAAAAACAGACTCCTACAAACAATTAAAGGGAAATTTGACCTAAAATGCCCATTTAACAGAATGCAGTGGACATTTGCACCAACAACCAAATTTTCCTAGGGCATTGATGATACAAAAGTTCAGTTTCTTCAAATAATAAGACAAAAATTAAGGATGGGGAATGAGTACCTCACTAGCCAACTAAATTTGAAAGATCATTTTAAATCAGAATGCTTTTGCGACTAGTGATGAAACTGCTGGCTATCATGTTCAAGGAACAGCCACCAAAGAAATCATACATCATTGCCGTAGCTATTAAACTACCAAGTTTACATGATAGGCACAAATCAAAGTCAGAAAACAAAACCAATATAACTGAAATCAACTAAAACTCTAAAGAACCACTTACCATCATGATTTTTGAACATTTATAAGAAAAATATATTTCTCCCTCTTACCCAACCCAAACTTGGAAATTTAAAGACTATCATGGATGAAATTATGCCATTGGTTACTTAATTTAAATTCCACAAAATTTCAACGGATAACCATAAAGTTATGCAAACTTATATGTTTAGTTATAATCAGAGCTTCCACCAATTAATAACATTACAAAGAATTAGAATATAATTTGTCATTCATTACCTTTAAGAGCGTTCAACAGAGGGGAAATAATGAACAGTTAATTAGATACCCAGGAGGTTTTGCAAAGATATTAAAAATGTACCATGATTTGATATTTATGTGCCCACACACAAGCATCATTTTAACAGTTCAGGTACAATACCGAAACCATTAAGGGGCTGGGACTGATGGCCAACCAGAATCTCAATTCATTAGAGAGGATCGTATGAAGAATGAAGGTTTATAACATTATGTTTTTGATTTGTGTCTTTGTCTAGAATAAATACTGTGCTTGGTGTATCATCCACTTTTAGATGCCTGGTGTTAAATGATACCACTACTTTATCTGTCACTGAAATTGAATGTTGGCCATTACTTTTGTCTCCACCAAGAGGGATCAGCATTAACATGACACCATATTTAGTTTCATAACTTGTTCATTTGTAATAATGAACCTACCAATGGTATTGGAAATTTGTCACGGTTTGTAATTATACACAGCATTGTATTCTGTATTTTGGCAAGCCCACTAAAATGGAAATCCTCTACACTATAGCCAACACATAAGGGCCAGAACAAGAGTTCTATGGCCAATCATTGATAAAAGCGCACCCCTTGTAAATTATCTTCATGAATTCAACACAACCAAGAAAGTTCTAATACAATCATCTAGTTCTGGTTCAAGAATCCAGGACAACTTCCTAGATCAGATTCAAATATAAAAGATGAAAACAAGGTTATATCAACTATTTTAAATGAAAACACAGCCAGTAGGAGTAAAAGCAAGACGTATTCCAAAAATTATAAATACGTTGGCAGTCACAAGCAAGGAAAAGGGAAAGCTCATTTATAAGCAAGCAGCTTCATGCATACCTGCTAATCCTTCACGAAACCATTGCTGTAAAGGTCCTTCAGCAGGAGTTCGCTTCAAGGATTCACCATAATGATCTTTTGAATCCGAACCAATAGCTCTCTGATGTTCACCCGAGCCGCTGTACTTGTGATGACTGTCAGCATCCCTCCCCGAGTTAGAAATAGCCAAAGCTGAGCCGACATTCCCAGCTATCGCGAGTCCAGTCTCCTCACTGTCTTTCCCAGTAGTACGCCTTGCTTTTTCCATGGCTTTCTCACCAGCAAGAAAAGAATGAATTATCAAGTTGCCATTTATCTTCACATGCTTTCCATTCCTCGGAACATACAGAAAAGCAGGAAGAGATTCACTAGAATTCTTCATTGCCCCAATTTCCTCAGTACCATTAAAACCATTAGGATGATTACTACCCCTCACATTTCTATCTCTTTGCTCACCCAAGATCCTACCTTTAACACCAGCCATGTCATTTACACCATATCTTAGATTGCTGACTTGAGGAACAACAACTCCGGCTATAAACATTATAAACAACAGACCCAAAAAGCTAATGCTCGCAACCTTCTTGCTCTTCCCCTCAGCCTTCTTGCTCTCTGTCTTCTTAGCTTTTGGCGCTGGGGCAGGCTGCTGGGTCTTCAGTCTAGGGATTGGAACCAACGGAACTTGTGATCCATTCGGACGCATTGCATAACCACCGCAAGGAATCCAAGGGAAATGCATCGGAGCCATCGGTGGGTAAACAGCCATAGGAGGAGCAGTGGCGGGGTTCCCGCCCAACTGCTGCCTCAAACTGGTGTTTTCAGCCATGATGAACGACAACCTATTGTTCAAATCACTAATAGTAGAATTCATAGATTTCACTTTCTCTTCCAACTCCTCAACATAGTGCTTCTTCCGCTGCCGCGAAAGCTGAGCGCTTTCACGATTTCTCATCAACCTAGCCTTCCTCTTTTCATCATCGTCCCCGCCCTGATTGAAGACGCACGACGAAGTCCCATCCTCTGATCGTTGTAATTTGCTGCCCCTGGGGTTAGGGCTAGGGCTTTTACCGGAGTTATCGATGTCTCTCTCCTTACGCTTGAATCCCTCCGAACTAAGCTCTCTGCTGGTGATCCCGGATTGGCCCGAATCCGGAGAAGGCGGATTGGTATCCGTTCCGGCGGAGGACGACGAAGACACAGCGGACGCAGGGTTGGGATCAGGATCAGAGCCGGGAGACTCATCAGCGGCAGAAGAAGGATCATCAGGGGATTCGAGCAGGTCATCAACGGAGAAGTCGAAGTCGAAATCGAGGGGATCAAGGGACTCAAGATCCGCAGAGAAATCATCCGGAAGAGGGATTTCCCCAGAGGGGAAGTTGGAGAGGTCGAAGAGCGAGGAATCAAAGGGATCGCCCGAGAGGCTGGAGTGATCGAACGCCATGGCGCCGGCCATGGATCAAAGGATCGAAATTCTCTCAGGAGAGCCGGGAAGGCGGAGGTCACGAGCGCGCGAGGCTTCGTGAAGCTTCGGGAGGGCCTTTGCTTGTCGTACAAGAGGTGCGATGAAACGTGGGCCTTCGAACTCGATCATCGCACGAACGCGTGGACGGCAACGGTGACAATGGATTAGGTTTTTTATTAGTTTTTCTTTTCTTTTATTATTATTATTTATTTATTTGCCGGGTCCTACCGGGCGATATTTTAAAAAAAACCCTCGTGTTTTCTTTTAGTTTTTATGAAAAATTGTTTTGGGTTTTGTGTTGAAAAATTTGAGTTAAGAATAAGCTCTATGTTAATGTATGATGTTTGTTTTAGAAGAAACCTAAATTAAACTCTAAAAATCACATAAAAGTAAAATTACAGATACTCATTAATCTTGTTTCATATTTATATATATTTCTGATTTTTTTTTAAAATAAGAATTAATCATCTATTTGTAAGAAAAAGAATTGAGTTTGATTTTAATTAAGATGAATCTATGGGTGTTTGTAAAAAATTTAGACTGACTTGACTTCCGAGAATCCACGGACTTTAACGAGACCGGTCAATTTTTAAATTATATATGTATATATATGTAAAACAAATTCATTAATAATTATTTATTTATTTATTTATTTTTAAAAAGTAGGATAATTATATTAGTCTCACTCAAAACTCATATTTATCTAAATTTTTCTAAAAAAATATTTGTGAGGTTTCTTTTGGACAAATAAGAAATAAAAATCTTCTGAGCGAAATCAAAAGATATACGAAAAAAAATTAATACTTTCACTCACATTGTCCCTCACTAGACAGAATTGATCTCTCATATATAAATACATAATGGGGATTAGTGGATTAAAAAACTTAATTAATATTATAAATATCATCAATCAAGTGTTAAATAATATCAATCAATAATCAAGTGCAATATAGATTCAATCTATCTCAATTTTGAGGTCCCAACAAAAAGAATTAATTTTATAACACATCTCAAATCGATTAAATTTTGTGAGATTGTATTTGCAATTATGTACTTCATGGCTTTTAGCAAGTGTATATTGTATATTAATAAAAAATTTAATTGATTGTATGGTTTTTCTTATTTGGCATAATTTCATTATTGACTTGTCGTCTTACTAGATGGACTTTGGTTTGATTTAGAAATAATTTCTTTAATAAGTGGAAGTATAACATATTAAAATGGCTTCTTCATCACCCTCCCGGTTTTGACTCATTCTATACTCTCATTATTAATACTCATAATTGAGTCATAAGTCTAAGGGGGTGTTTGGATGTCAGTATTGGACTAGTAATCATTACTTACATAGGGCAAAGATTTATTTGGATGTGGAGTAATGGGAGTGGAGGGGAATATGTAAGGAGTGGGAGCGTTTTGGGGGGAGAATGAGACTCCTCCACAAAAGGGGAGGAATTCTCACTCCTGGTCATGTAAATGACCTTTTTGCCCCTTAATTAAAATCTTATTCCCTACTAAGCCATTGAACAACCCTTCATTCTCCCTTAGGTAATTATTAATTATTCTCAATAATAGTTTAAATTTCTTATATGTGAACATTATTAATCATAAATTTTAATAAAAAAGCATATAATTAATAATTAAAGTGAAATAATACCAAGGGAAAATTACTGTTCACCTCTCGTGAATTTCAAAACTGGCCAAAAACCCCCTCCTTTTTTTGCACACCCCGGACAGCCCCTCCGTTATAGTTTGGTTCGCTTCTACCCCCCGTCTGTCACATGAAATGGGTCCGTGTTATAAAAATCCATTTTTGCCCCTACAAATGGTGGGAAAAAACCCCGCCCGATCACATCATGTCATGTCTCACATTTACGCATACATTTGTGAGTTTTTTCCCCCTTAATGGTTTTTTGTTCGCATAGAAAGTTTAGAAGGCGAATTACATATTTTTGTTCTTGTTCTCCTTTTCCTTCTGCTAAGTTGGTTTTTGGATTTGAATTCCTCCGGTCACCCGATATTATGGACAGTTTTTGTGCCATTACTAGATACAACGGGGAGGGACGAATGCTGACGTTTACCGCGTCAACTGAATGGGCGTCAGTGTTAGGTGAGATTTGTGAGCGCTGGGGTCTCGATGTTTGTCGCGCGAGGGTGAAGTTCATCACACCCGATGGACATAATACGGTTTGCCCAATAGAGAACGAGGTCGACTTCCAGCGCATATGTCATGTATTCTCCATCCTCAAAGGCGGTGTAGTCGATATGGTTGTCGAGACGGATGACGTGCCACGGCAGCCTTCTGAAAACGAGTTATTGTCGTGGTAATGCGTTGCTCTAAAACAATTATGCAGTTGTATGTCAGTTAGTGTTTAATACTACCATTATCTGTATTAAAGAATGAATTATCCGTTTAAATTTGGAGTCTCCGATTAATTTATCATGTTTCTGTTTAACCTGTCATATACCGTTTGCATTATTACATCTCTGTTTAACTATGTCTATTAACGTGTAAATATTAACTTCTTCGTTTAACTAAGTTGAGTTTATGCTTAAATACTGATCGTTTGCGTTTGAACTGAAGTGTTGGCAGGAATTCGGAATCTGGGAGCGCTTCTGTCACACCACATGGTGACCCGGATGGTGTCGCATGCCCGCCATCCTCGTCAGATCAACATGAAGTGTTGTCGTTGGACGTCGGACAACGTTTTGATGGCGTTGAACATTTCCGAGATACACTTCGCAATTTTGCTATCAGTCGGAATTTTGATTTCAAATTCGTGAAGAACGAAAAATACCGGGTCACTGTGGAATGCGCGGCCGGTGGATGTCAATGGCGCGTTCACGCATCAAAGGAATATAATAGAAATATCTTCAGAATCAAGACTATGGACCCGTCGCAGATTTGCGGTGGTGGAATTGGCTCAGCGTCACACCCGAGTGATTCAGAAGCTGAAGGACCGGCCCTTGTACAAGGCCATCAACATTCAGAGGGATATGTTGCGGGAGCATGTTGTCCACATTAAATACAAGCAAGCTTGGCTAAGAAAAGAGCATGCCCAGGTGATCCTCGACGGCAGCGACATCTCCAGCTACGATCTGTTGCTTTGGTACGTCCATAAGGTGGCTGAGACAAACCCCGGCAGCATTACGTTTGTGGAAAAAGACGGTGAGCGTTTTAAACGTGTGTTCTTCTCTTTCAGAGCGTGCATTTTGGGGTTCAAGCGGGCATGCAGGCTGCTGCTGTTTGTCGATGGTACTCACCTCCTTGGAAAGTATCGGGGTACTCTCTTGGGTGCCACAGGCAAGGATGGGAACAATGGCTTCTTCCACGTCGCCTTCGCTATTGTCGACAACGAGACCGACGCCAATTGGACGTGGTTCATTTCCAAGTTAGATGATGCTTTATACGACGAAGGAGACTACCAAGAGACAATTACATTCGTTTCGGATAAGTCAAAGGGCCTTGTGAACGCTATTGCGAGAGTTTTCCTTTCATCCCCATACGCGTACAGCCTTCGGCACTTGGAGACCAATTTTATGAAAGCCAATGGTAGACTTGGGAAGGCATTGAGGGAGGAGTGCTGGTCCATATGCTTTCGTATCGCGTAGGCAACGACGGCTAAAGAATTCGATGACACCGTCAATGAACTGCGGGCCGCATCACCCGAAGCGTTTCAGTGGTTGCTTCACAAATCCGACATGTCACACTGGTCGAATTATCTGTTCAAAGGTGACCGATGGGCGAGATGTATTCGAATGTAGCTGAGTCGTTCAATGCGTGGATCAAAGAAGCTCGACACCTACCGGTGACGAAAATGGTCGACGCTATAAGATATTCAAAGGTTAAATACATGTAACGCTTAAGCTTACCCGTTACCCTTTAATGTTCATTATCTGTGTTTAACATGCACTGTCTGCAGTTTGATATCGTCGTCTGTGTTTAACATTCACGTTAACCTTTTAGTCCGGTAGAATCTTGTGTAAGATAACAAATGTAAATATCATTGTGTCGGTTTAAATACCGTTGTATATCTTTTTCTTCTTCGATCTTTAGTTTATTACTGTTTTGTTTACTCCGATGTAGTTGTGTTTAAATATTCATATATTCGCGTAAATTTCTTTAAGATTTCTGATATTCGTTGTGCAAGTTCAAGCTGATGCGCATGTTATGCCCGGACATACATTCAAAGTTTGAGACGCTTGTTCAGGATAGTCGAAGTCTTCACGTTGCTCGCTGTCTCGCTGATCGTTACGAAGTGATTGACCAGTGCAGTAACTCTGTAGACCTTGCCAATAGAACTTGCTCATGTCGCAGATGGCAAGTTTATGTCACAGACAGCAATGTTCATCGTTTTATTAGCGATCACTTCACCGTCGACACTTACAAGTTGGCGTATAAGGAAGCTATATTTCCCATACCCGACAATGAGAGACCCACGGACAACAATCGCGATCTGCTTTTGCGGCCGCCTGTGACGAGAAGGCAACCGGGGCGTCCTAGACGAAGGAGGATCGAGTCGCAAGCGTTTGATGTCCGCGAGTTATATTGCAGCCGCTGCCACGCGTCCGGTCACAATCGTAGAACTTGCAATGAAAGTGTCACTGATTAGGCTTCGTAAAAGGATAATCTTTAAAGATCACACATTTATTTGGTTATGAAGCCCTGATATTTAAACAGAGAATAAACGAATTTCGTTGTTTGCACTGAATTTTTAATCGAATAAACCTAATGTTAAATGGTGACACATTTAAAGAGTCACACACTCAATCAAGCGTACGCAGTGAATGTTAAACGGACAATCTTGGTAATAAACGATAACCAATAACGTTAAACAGGCACGTCGCTTGTTGTCATTCTTTTGTATTTGAACTTCGGGAACGAATGTAAGATAGTGACGCATAAACAGAGACGTTATATTTAAACAGATATGGCAGCGAGTTTTACACATCTTCGGCGAAATGTTTAACGGAGACGTTGTATGGTACACATAGTGGTTAAAATGTTACACACAATGATTGATATTTGAACAGTTCAGTGTGAGTTTAAAGCATGTATTGAGTCTAAATTAATGACGACAAGACGTCATTAGAGTGAACTCCCAGTACGAATTCTAATTCATTACTATTTATTGGTGCAATTAAATTTGAATTCAAATTCCACACGTAAGCATCAATACACGGAGTACGTTAGGCGAACATGCGACCCCTAGACTTCTATTTAAACAATAAACGGAAACCAAAGGCACATCCACATATTACACACAGAGAAAGAAGTATGTACAAGTCCCTTCTCAACGAGCTCTGCCAGAGAACCCGCCGGCCGTCGCCGGAGTACTCAACCGTCAGGGAGGGCCCCGACCACATCCCCGCCTTCTTGGGCACGGTGGCGGTTGATGGGACCACTTACTACAGCCCTTACCCTGCGAAAACAGCGAAGGACGCCCAAAACACTGCGGCCGAGGTGGCGTACAGTGACCTCCGTATTCCATACCCTGGGAGGATGAATACTCCTCCCGCTGCTGCCGCCGATCGATTATGTGGAGGTAAGTCATACCGTAAGATTTCTGCGTGCATGTTTGAAAATTTTATTTATTTTCTAAATTGTTAAAAGCCTTTATTGCAGGGCCTCGCACCGCAACGCCTTCAGATGCAGCGCCTTCACTCACCCGCGAGCACTCAAACAGCGAAGAGTTGGAGTGCTTTCTGGAGGACATACTCGTCGAGCTTGCGGAGAAGGAAGTAGTCCTCTCCACAAAACTCGACCGAATAAGAACCCGCACGACCCAAGTGAAGAAGCTGATCCAGGGCCTGAAGGCGAAATGATAATGTTTTTTCAGTTTGTAGATGTTTATAATTAGTATGCCTACACTGGTTGTATAAATTAGTATGCCTCGATGTGTGAAGAAGACAATCCAAACATACACATGATAATAAGCGGTGACACACAATGTTAAACTGAGAGAACCCTCGTTCTCGTTCGTCGATAGTTAACCGTGGATATCGATAGTTAAACGGTAAAGTGTAAGGGCAAGTGATGACGGTTATATTTAAACAATGATGAGGAGTTTCGCCCAGTGAGCGTCACAGATTAAATACCACATTGATGTTTATAAAATAGGTTCAAAACCAGAAAATTTGCATTGGAAAATGCTGAAACGCCGCATGCATAAATAGAGTTGAATTTAGGCTAGTTACGGTATAACGTAGTCAGGGAAACCATGAAATGTGAATTTATTATTAATTACTCCAATTTAATGTTGAAATGCGAGTCAGTAAAGCGTGAACGTAACCGATGCCATTTACTATATTCCATTTATTTCACCGAAAACTAATGCCTTTTTTTTTACAAATAGTTATGATTGTATGTAAGCATCAAGTTAAACGAAGGATTCGAAAGTTAAACGTTAGTCTTAATGTGAACGGTAAGTCTTAAAGTTAAACTGATACGTAAACGGAAGAAAGACATTCTGAGTAATACATGCATTCGACGCAGTGTAGTGAGTTAGCATTGGGAAAGTGTGCATTGATTAACCCGTCGGTGGACGTTACTGTTATGTGTTACGATTAAATTTGGTTTTGGAATTCAAACGTCGAATAGTTATTGGCATCAAACTCGAGAAATAATTCAAACGCCCGTTGATTACATTTATTTGTATTTAAAGAAGAATCGGAAACAAGAAACACACCCAGATATTACTCGCAAACCCAACAGTATGTATGTGCCAATTCTCAACGTGTACTACCAGAAGACGCACCGCTCCACGCCGGTGTACTCCACAACCAGGGAAGGCGCCCCGGGCGCCTCCGCTTTCGTGGCCATGGTCACGGTGGATGGGACCACGTTTTCCAGCCGCAGAACCGAGAGAACAGAAGAGGCAGCCCAGAACATTACTGCCCTGGTGGCGTTCTACGAGCTATGTCCTGCGCATCTTAGGACGAGGGGTACGTCCCTCGCTGATGTCGATGGTGTAACAACTGGAAGTACTGCATATCGTACGGTTCATCTATGCGTCTTTAGAAATATTTCTCTAAATCGTTGATGTCTTCATTGCAGGGCCGATGACCTATCCCCGAGAGCGTTCCTGGAAGATTTGGACGGGGATCTGACGGAAAAAGCAGCATCTCTCTCCGCAGAACTCGATCGAGTGGTATCCCATAAGAGGGATGTGGAGAGGCTGCTCCGATACGCCAAAATGTATAAAACGGAATGACGGTTTTTGTCCTGCTTAGTGTTGTTTTCATCCATCAAATAAGAACTTTGCTTAATTATGGGGCGCTCTCTCATTCCGAAATTTTAAGTTCGTTGTTACTCCCTCATAAATGTTAACCGTTGCAAACGCATATTAAACAGCCACGCATGAAGTTTAAATGGAAAACAATGTTCCTTAAGCAAATGCTAATCCTTCATACGCATGACATGCACGGTTTAAATAGAGACGGACGCGAGTAAACCCTATCATGAAACTTTACGTAGCGAATGGTAATATTCAACGGTAACGGTGATATTAAACCAGTAACGGCAAATGATAATCACAGAATGCCTTCTTGGCCTGATAATTCTATATTTTAAACGGATACAACAACACGTAATTGGTAACATACTTTAACAAAAAAAAAATTCCGTACTTAAGGACCCATACCGCGGTTGATGAAGACATTTAAAAAGTTACATATAATAGGGTCTCTTACCTTTAAAAACAAACAGCGCAAGTAGAATAGGGTCTCACCCGTCTAACAATAGCCGCCATACTTTGTTTACCTGATAATTCTGCATTTTAAACGGAGACAACAACACGTAATGGGTGACATACTTTGACAAAAGAATTCCGTGCTTACGGACCCATAGCGCAGTTGATGAAGACATTTAAAAAGTTATGTAGAATAGGGTCTCTCACCTTTAAAAGCAGACAACGGAAGTAGATTACGGTCTCTTTCATTTAACAACAGCCGCCATGTTTTAAACATGGACATAGAGAGTTAAACGTTCACCACTAATATCTAAACAAGGAGTGTGTGATCAACCCAATCCCCTGGTGTTAAATGGTAACGGTGTATATTGCACGGAGATCCGTATTGTTAAAGTGTAACACAATTTTTTAATAGTGACAGCGTCATTTTTTACAGAAGTACTTAATTTTATAAAGCAGCGACGACCCTCAATCGGTACCATGGAATTTTAAGCAAAAAATGATTGAATATGAAACAATAACAAACATTAGTAGATGTACATTGAAATTTCTACCATGTCGCTGGCAAAGAATGAATTGAATCAATTGAATTGAAAACAATATCGACAAAACTGTTTTACAATTGATGAATAACGCATGTGCTTAAGAATCTTACTTCCCCACAGCTGGACCCATCCCGCGTTGCTTGATGCCGGACGCTCGTCCTTCCTTAAGTATGTGGGCAGCGTACTTCAATCTCAGATAGGGGACGTCCGTGTGCGCTATCCGCAGCTTTTCACCGCGGAGCAATTACTCGATAAACCGCATCACGTAGACGGCGTAGTCGACAGTGCCTTTCTTTTGACGCGGTGTGTCGTCATCGTGAACAAGCGGGTACTGTGCCGTCGCCGTCGTGCCGTACTCCATTTCGAGACAGGTGTCAAATAGTTCCCACTGTCGCATTATACAAACCGATGTTAGAATAGAAAGCATCTATGTCACTCTGACAATCGAAATCTATATCGGAGAGAGCTTACCATTGCTACCGCGTCTCTATCGTACTCTTCACTTTGGCATGAGGTGTAATGCCTGCACTCTTTCTTGTTATTGTCGAGCACCACGACATGGAAGTGGCCATTCAAGATTATGGGAAGGATGATGATGTCAACATCATTGCCGACCTTGGTGGCATCTCCGATCATAGCCAAAGTCGTATCATGTGCATCTTCCACCTTTGACATAAACAACGCCAGTGGTCGAGTGATGGAGGCGCGCTTCTTATGAGGATATGGCTTTCTGGTAAGTGTGTTTTGTACGATGCACACGAAGGTGTCCAACACATCATCTGTCACCATCTCTTTCCCGTCGATCAGAACGAATAGGTTGGCCCGGGTGGTGCTGACATAATCATTCCTCCAGAAGACGGAACTGCGGTTAAACGGCAACACATGCGATTGATTAATAACACATAAACGTTAAGTGGGAACAACACATACGTAAATGATAATGTATACTAGTAAACAGTAATATCGTTAGTTAAACGATACATTACTAGGTTATATGGTAACGGCTGTAATTAAACGGAAACGCAACAACGTAAATGGGATGATCTATATATAAACAATAACATCTACACTATCATACTTACTCGTCCATTGGGAAGTTGAGGAAAATCTTGATCAGCTCCTTCTCGAATACGTCGAGGCGCGATTGACCAGCGTATTTTTTCTTCGCCGGAACGAAGTCTTTCCACACATCTTCATACTGCTGGTTGGCGAAGGCCACCGATTTCGTTTTTTTCTCGGCGATGTTCCCTTCGCCCCCGGCAACAGCTTTATTGGGATCATCCGTAGATGCTTCTTGCTGTTGCGGGATCGCGCCTACACTGGATGTGGCAATGTCGGCCGGCCGTTCCTCCGTGGGCAGGAGCCGACGCCGAGCGTTGCGTGTTGGGCCGGAAGTGGAGGAACCACGTCGGCGAGAATGGACGGAAGGGGCTGGCCTCTCCACTTGGAGTCGTGCAAGTGGTTCCCGCGCAACAGCATCCCTCCGCCAATTGGCCCCAACAAAAGTCTCCTCCTCAGCATTCGCAGGGACCAGCTCAGGAAACTAACATATATAAAGAAAACAATCTCAGTCAAATCATTCAATTTGATCCAAAACAAACGTATTTAAACATTTGACATATATACGTAAACGATATGGCACACATTTAAACGGAGTATAACAAGGTTAAGCAAAGACACCACGCGTTAAACACAAACTACAGTTCTTAAACGGATAAGACTATCATTAAACATTAACTGCTCTTTGTAAACACATTAACCCTGATTTATTACCTCTTTTCCTTCGAGAGCTGACCAACTCGTTTCTATCGCCGCGTGCTTCCGGTAAGTACTTTCGCAGTAGCACAACACCCTTGGGGTCTTGCCGAAACGGACTTTCTTGCCGGTTCCGGTCACCTCGTTAAACCAGATGGTCAGCACGATCGAGCAACCCTTAATGTACCCCGTGTTTACCTTCCCCCCCTTGCATCTGGCTTGCACTCGAGCGGCAGCTTGTGGAACGTCCTCCATAAGCCATTTGTGCGTCCCCTGCGCCCATGCGTACCGCCCCATACCAGGTAGATCGTCGACATAATCAACGATCCAAGTGGGCACCGAGCATGAGGTATTCGGGAAGAGGATTGTCCCCATGAGGTACGCCATCAAGAGTTTCACAAAATCCTCCTCTCCCCCCCTCTATCCAACAAGACGCTGAAGTGTGTGCCTAATGGCGTCTCTGTGTCTGTCGAAGCTTTTCGATAAATATCTCACTTCGAAAGCTGACGGTGTCTTCTTCTTCTTAAACAGGACCGCGTCTCCGTCGCAGCGCAGACCCAGAACGAGAGCCACATCCTCAGGCCTGAAGCTCAGCAGGCTCGCCCCGATCCTGAATTTATTGGTGCGGCCATCGTACCTCTGCAGAAGCGAATCGAGAAAGGGCCCTCTCTTGGAATACGGCTTCCACCTCAGTGAATGCAGCAAACGGTGTCCTTCGAATGATCTCCCAATGTCGAGAGGTCATGTGGACTTTTAATTCGGCCAAGGTCTCCACCACCGGTGTCAAGTAGCATCTCCTGTTGACTAGATTTACCGCCATAATCACAAGACTGCAAAAATGACAACACTTGTTAAACAGATACCTCAACTGCTACACAGAGACAAAAGTTTGACACGAAAAGCTCAAAGCTTAAACAGAGATATGCACCGTTAAATGGAGACAAACTGTTTTAAACACGGACTCATTCATTACACGGAAATCTCTTTTACAAACTGCAACCATATCAAATGGAAGAGAAAACACACATTGTAAGCATTACACAAACAACAACAACCGATATCTCTTTCAAAGATCGTGGGCACAGCCGAAAACTCTAAACCAAAACCCTAAACCCTAGAAACCCCAGCCGAGAAATTCCCCCGCACACTAGAACCACGCAAAACAAAACCGACGAATATCTCTGTGTAACAGAGTACTTCATATAAAAACCTTACTTTAGACACAGCTTCTGCAATACCTTGAGCTGCAAACTGATGGAAGTGCAAGATACTTGCGCACGGTGGACTGAAGTTACAGAGGATGTCGAAGCAGAGAGAGCTTCGGAGAGGGAAAAGTTGAAGAAAGTTAAGCAAAGAAGAAAAATGAACACGGCTCTCTGCCTCTCTTGGGATTCCCATTACGAAAAACCCTCCACTTCCTCTCTAACCGGCTCAATGATTGCACCACGATTTCCTATGCAAGGCAGGGGCAATTCCGTCCGTGAATTTGAAAAATAACTCCGTTAACCACCGTTTCATTCTTTGGGTGTTTGAAAGTCATTATCTTTAAAAAGAAGGGGTTTTTATGTATTTGGAAATTAACGGGGTGTTTTTGGCCATTTCGCCAACTTAGGGGGTGTTTTTGGCCTTTACCAGTAATACTAACTAATAATTGATTAGAATAATAATAAAATAAATAAATAAATTTTATTGTAAATAATAATCAAAGTGAAATATTTTATCAATTTTAATAATAAATAATTGATAAAGTGGAATATTTAATTACGATAATGAAAATAAGATAAGATGTGAAATATTTTATTACTTAAAAATAGATTTTATTTCACTTTATTATTTTATCTTATATATAATGTTATTTATTCCTATAAAAGTTATAAATGTCATTTTACCATATTTTCATCTTTTACTTTTTTTTTTCATTCGCAAAGAACTACTCCCTCATACCTTATCAACCAAACACATTCTTCATTCCCAATCCTCCTCCACTCCCCCTCATTTTCATTACCCCTCACTCATTTCCATTCCCAATCCGGGAACCAAACGGCCCTAAGTGTTTGAGAACAAAGAATTATATAATGAAATTATTATTTTTATATATATCAAACCATAATAAAGATTAAAAAATAGGAAACATACAAGAAATTTTAAGATGGAGAAAAGGAGTTAGGTAAAGATAAATGATGAGAGTTTATATTGTTTAGGTATACATATAGTTTTCACAGGACAAATAATGGATATCATCAACCAATACAAATGCCGGCTTGACTACGTAAATATGATCTCTCTTCTGTCTTCACTGAAATTTCAAATGCATTGATACCATCACATATCATGAATGGGGATCAAAGATTTTCATTCGTTTTTCTTTTCAACTCAGCATGGTGGGCAAATAATGCTTGCCCTCTCCAACGTGGGCTTTTTCTTTCTGTTATCCTTATGAAACTAATGCTTGTCATATATTTCTTGAAAATCTTTTGCATTGTTATTGCAGGATTTCTTGGTATAACTTTGTCAAGAAAATTTTTCTGTTATCCTTCTCCTGCAATCCATTGAATATTTGAATTGAAATTTATTAGTTAAAAATAAAGACCATTGCAATACATGTTTAAAATCAAGACGCGTGTGCGTGCGCGCACATGTGTGTGTGTGTGTGTGTGTGTGTGAGAGAGAGAGAGAGAGAGAGAGAGAGAGATATGGTTGAACATGATTAAAGAATTTATTGAATTCAATCCATTGTAAACTGTTTCTATCTTGCAACTTAAGCCTTGCATCCGTTGGAAGTTCCAGTCACAAAAATAGTGAAATTTTTCTGCAAGAATACTGTAGTAATATTGTAGCAGGTGCCCAGGGTCAATTATAACTCTTCTAAATATGATTTTAACCCCTCGTTATGATATAGAATGAATTAATAACATCTAAAACACATTAAATGCAAGCAATGATGCAAGACAATGATGTTTTTCTTGGAAACCCCTCAAATCGAGAAAAACCCCCAAGATTCCTTAGAACCACTTGACATGCTTCCATTATGTCAGCTATGGGACAACCAGAGTTTTTCTCTAACTAACTAGAGTTATACAATTATAAAAGTTTTTAAGAAGAGATGGACTCAACTGCTGTCACGCCCCAGCCCCAAAACCGGGCCCGTTAACAGACCGACCGCATCAGATGGAGCTGGGCCCCACCGAGTGCAAAGCCTCATATCTCGGATTTAGTCAGAGTCAACCCTCAACAGACAACACAGGAAACAATAATATAGAATTACATACCAGATAACAGTAAATAAAAATAATTCAAATATGGGCTTTAGCAGCCCTACAGACACATAAAATGCCACACTTACCAGTTTGAAGCAAGAATACAATCTCACCCACACAGGATAGAACTATTTTAAACATAACCGCGGCTACAAAAACTAGACCCCCGTAAAAACCCCTGTTCCTAAGCTTACCTCTCACCTGTAAGAGAGAGAAAACACAGAGTACATGAGTCACAAGGACTCAGTAGGATCACATCATAATAAAAGAATTACGAAATAATTGCATAAATAAAAATATAACAGACAAAAATACAGAAAAATACTCATAACATAGAAATAATCAAAATACAGAAAATGCGTGAAAACCAGAAATATACATCTCCCTGACTAATAAACAGAATCAACAGCTCGAGGCTGGATCTTCGATTGTGAAGTAAGAACAGACAGAATATCAACAGCCGAATCTGGATCTTCGACCACAGTCGGAATGAACACGCATGTCCGGTGGCGCTACTATAGAAAACATGTGCACATGACTAGGACTTACTCCTTCTAGCTGGGTAATTTACCAGAAATGGAGATGTACTAAAGTCACAGTAAATATAGAGTACAGACAGTGAAATACCGAATAAATCAATTCACAACATAAATAAATAACAAGTACAGAATAATAATAAAAGCACCAACAAAAATAACACAAAATTTTCAAAAATAAATAAATTTCTAAATAATTACATAATTAATTATTAGCCATAAATACAAAGTTATACGGGTGCGAGAGCCTACCTGGTTCCGAACTGCGAAGTTGAGTTCACTAAACAACCCTAATGGGGTCGTTTGAAATCAAGGTTATAGCTACTAAAGCTCAAAACGACCTTCGCAATAACACTACCAACGTTTACCTGAAATCAGGGTTATTATTATTATTATTATTATTATTATTATTATTATTATTATTATTATTATTATTATTATTATTATTATTATTATATGACACTTAGATTAGTCAAAGATTAGCATGGTTTCCTACTTTACATGTTAATTAATAGCTTTTTTTGGTTAGACAAGTCTATTTTGTTGTCATTAGCCAAGATAATTATTATGGTAAATAAATTCTCTATAAATAATTTTTTTTTAAATTACATAGATAAACCAACCATACATACCATTTACATTTTAATCACGTATCGGGGAGATATTCAAACACTTAATCTCCTGCATAGAAGTCAAGTGCCTTCACCACTAAGTTGTTGAGACAGTGACTATAGAGAATTAATTACTGAGTCAATTTTTTACATTGAAAAATTATGAAATCAAGAGAAGTAATTTTATGAAGAAAAAAATTTGATGTGTCTAAAAAACAAATACTACTAAAAACTATAAATTTCAGCTTTCATGTAAAACAGCTCTAATGTGAGTCATCCTTCTTTTTCACATTTTCTTCTTAAAAGTTATTTAATTTATATTTTTAAAACATACTTTTTTATGAAATATGAAAAAATAATGTGATATATAGAGATATGTGTAGGTTTGAAATAATTATCTCAACATACCTGCTTGAACTCTCTGGCATCTGGTTTGGTAAGATTGTGTCATCTTAGTTGACAAGCTACAAAGAAGAAGGATTGTGTCGAGATGCGTTAGCCCTGGGCCTCCGCCGCCTGTGGCCTCTCCGAGGAGATCTTAGGCAAGGGTAGTGGGAAGTAGTGGTGTTAAGGATGCGAGTGATGAAAGCCCTCTTTTCCATCGGGAAGCCTTTGAGAAACTGAAGATTTCAGTCAGCGATACTATCACAACAGGAAAGGATTTCTGAGTTCGAGCGCACGAACGGCTGCAGTCTGCTGTGTTTGGGAAGTTCCTTGGAAAGGCGCTTCCTCTGGAGCAAGTGAAGCAAGTTTTGAGTGACCTTTGGAGGAATGTTGGGACGTTTACGGTGGCAGATATGCCGAATGGCTTCTTCTTCATTCAATGTGAATCGGCGGAGATGGAAGCTCGGGTTCTCTGGGAAGGGCCTTGGACAATCGCTGGAATGGTGCTACAGTTAACTCCCTGGCATGAGAATTTCCAACCGGCGTTTGAGAAGCTCGAGACAACTGCAATTTGGATTCAATTGCACCACCTCCCTATTAAACATTGGGAAGGAGATATGCTGGAGCACATTGCGTCTCACTTTGGTAGGTTATTGAGAATTGATGAACTAACTATGAACCTGAATCGAGCTAAGTTCGCAAGGATTTGCGTGGAAATTGATCTGACACAACCTTTGTGAAGGGGATTTTGGTTGGACAACAGAGATGACAAGGTGCTGGTTGTGGTGATTTATGAAAAATTGCCGGTTTTCTGCTATAAGTGTGGTTTGGTGGGGCATGGAGCGGCGAGATGTCCCACAGTGCAGGCCAACTCACTGGACGGCGGGGAGGCTCATGGGTGTTAGGGGCCAAGTGGTACCCTGGTATCGGAGACGCAGCCGGTTCTGGAGGTTGGCCTTGGGGATGAGGGGAACGCCATCATCGAAGGTGCTGATTGTGGGCAGGATCAGGTGATGGAGGATCGGCAAAAGCTAGAGGTGGAGAAAAGTCGAAAGTCTGTGGTGGATGAGCTGGAGTTTGGGCCCTGGATGGTGGTACAACGGCGCCGGGGTGGACGAGGTCGTGGCAGAGGGCTAGTGAACTTTGGAGGCCGTGGTGTTCCTGGATCTATGAGGGACACGTGGCCTTAGTTGCATCGTGATCAATGGGCTTTTCACGTTGATCGAGAGGGTGTCTTGTAAGAAAATAGTGCTGGTAGAGGGAACGATGATGGAGTAGCTGACACGGCTGTTCCCTTGGCCCCCGATCCCTCTCATGATGACTTTTCTTTTATTGATAAAGGGAAAAGGCCTGTCACTGTGGATGATGAGAAGCTTTCTTCTTGTGCTCCCGAGAGGACGAGGGCTGCACTGGCTTTAGTACAACGACCTCGGGATCCTTTGCGTATTGAGTTCAGGGGGGCGGAGCCTAGGGAGTTGCATCCGAGAGTTGATCAGACCCTGCTAATCCCAAGAACCATTGCAAGCAAAAGGGGGGAGACTTCTATACCTCTGTTATTGTCCTCAAATCTTAACTCTAATCCTTCTGACGTTCGTACAGATGGGGACTTACGTGCTCTTGATTCAGGAGGTCACCATCGACTTGTTGAGAAGGTCCGGGCGGCGTTGGGCTCAGAGGGGAGTAGTCGAGATGGGGTTGATACTGATATGGAAGATGAACTTGAAGGGGAGCTTCAAAGCAGCATGGAAATCCATGAAGCGGATGCTGATATGACCTTAAGACAGTTTCAAGTTGACGCAAAGATAGAGGCGCTGGCCAGGCGAGGAGAAACTAAGGCGGGTTCCCAACCTAAGAAGGGCAGGAGGGAGCTTCCTTAGTTCTTTCTATATCCTTTGGGGGTGGTGTTTTAGTGTGTTTTATGAATAATTTATCTGTTGTTTTTTGGAATTGTAGGGGTCTTTCTGGTCTGAGGACTATTCGGAGGGTGCAAGCCCTTATTTCTTCTCATCAACCTTCTTTTGTTTGCTTAGTTGAGACTAGGGCTGACGAACAGAGAAGTGTTAAGTTTTGCAGGAGATTCTGGAAACTTTGGGATTGGGCAGTGATTCCAGCCATTGGTATGTCTGGAGGAATCATTGTACTTTGGAAATCAAAAGTGGGGTTGGTTACTCCAGTGGCTAGTAGTCGTTCTTCTCTTCATTTAGTAATCTCGTCCAACAAGCCATAGGAGTGGATCCTTTCGGTGATTGATAATCCGCAAGTGCTGAGGATGCAACGAAGGCACTGGGCTTCTCTTTCAGGTATGAAGGCTCTTAATCTTCCCTGGGTCTTAGTGGGAGATTTCAATGCCATCCTCTCTGATCAAGAGAATAGGGAGGGGGGGGGTTCGTTTACTAGTTACTCTTCTAAATCTAGGCTTTTTAATGATTTTATTTCCTTAAATGGTTTAATGGATCTGGGTTACATTGGCGCGCACTTCACCTGGTGTAATAACAGAAGCAGCCTTGCCCGGAGATGGGCGAGACTGGACCGCTTCTTTGCTAATGTCTTGTGGATTTCTTTGTTTCACTCATATTCCAATCAACATCTTCCTAGAACCAGTTCGGATCATAGCCCTTTGTTACTTACTGCTCTTTTGCATGGTGCTCCAAGAGGTAAGATTTTTAGCTTCGATAATTACTGGGACTGCTTCTTCTCCTTTAATAACTGTCATAATACGGTTGCTAGTACTTGGACTGCTTCTTCTCACTCTTCTCCTTTGCATGCTTTTGCTCATCTTGTTGCGAGGACTAAGAATAATTTGCTGGCTTGGAAAAAAACTAACTTGTCTCCGTTAGATGTGAATATTAGAAATACTGAGAATGATATTGCCTATCTTGAAAGTTTAGACTCTTCTGCTGGTGATCATAATCATGTAGGTTTGGAACTTAGAGCTCTTTATAACAAGCATAATGCCCTTCTGGCCCAGAATTCCTTGCGTTGGGCTCAACGTGCCAAGCTTTTATGGGTCAAGAATGGTGATTTAAACTCTGGTTTTTTTCACAAGTATGCTAATGTTCGTAGGCATAAAAACAGAATTACTGCTATTCTTGATGAGCATGGAAATACTCATATTGAGTATGGAGGTATTGCAGGTTGTTTCATTAACTTTTATTCTAAGCTTTGGAATAGCCCTGTTTTGCTTTCTGATTTACATGACTTTCCTAATGTTCCTGCTATGAATGTGATTAATGATGATGATAGAACCTTGCTTATTTCTCCGGTGACTAGGAAGGAGATTTATAGTGCTCTATGTTCAATGGGTGCAGGTAAAAGCGCTGGTCCTGATGGGTTTAATGTTGAATTTTACAAATTTTTTTGAAAAGATGTGGGTGATCATTTATGCAAAGCTGTGATTCATTTTTTCAATACTGCATCCTTACCAAAGTCTTGGGGTCGAACTTTTGTTGTTCTAATCCCTAAGAACAATTCTTCTAAGAGAGTTAATGATTTTAGACCTATTTCCCTTTGCAATGTTTCTTATAAAATCATTTCTAAGATTTTGGTGAATAGGCTTAAAGTTGTTATCCCTAAGTTGATTGATCCTGAGCAGTCTGGTTTTATTGCTGGTAGAACTATTCATGATAATATCCTTGCTGTTCAGGAGTTGGTCCATTCTCTTGAGAATGATTTTTCCCTCCCTCTAGGATGATGTTAAAAATTGATATTGAGAAGGCGTATCATACCTTAGAGTGGAAGGTTATTCTCGCTACCCTCTCTAGAATGGGTTTTCCTAGGATTTGGGTGGATTGGATTCAGGCCTGTATCTCATCTGCTAGCTTTTCGTTTATTATTAATGGTAAGTCAAGTAGTTGGATTTCGGCTAATAGGGGCATTAGGCAAGGGGATCCAATCTCACTTTTTCTTTTTATCCTGGTTGCTCAAAACCTCACAGCTACTTTGAATGCAAGCATGGCTTTGAACCTTGTTCCTGGTTTTGATGATAGGCTTTCTAGTAATTTCAATCACCTTATGTATGCAGATGATTTGATTATTGTCACTAGGGCCTCTTGGTCAGCGGCTAGAAATTGTCTGCCTTGTTTGAACTAGTATGGAGCTATTACTGGCCAAAAGCCAAATCCTCACAAATCTGTAGTGTTCCTATCTTCTTGGTGCAACAGGAAAATTTCTGCTGCCATCAAAGCCATCTTAGGTATGCAATTTGGGAGCTTTCCTTTTAACTACCTTGGAATGTTTATTTCTCCAAAGCGTTTACCTATGGTGCAGTTCAACTCTTTGATTGATAGAACTTATAATGCTCTAAGTGCTTGGAATCGGTCTAGCCTTTCTGCGCTGGTAGGACTGTGTTAATCAAGAGTTCTCTTGTAGCTATCCCGGTCCATACACCGTCTCGTTTATGGGGTTCAAGACACAATCTTAGACAAACTTTCCAAGTTAGATAGGAATTTTCTCTAGAGTAGGGGTAGTGATAGTAGTGGCCTCCATTCCGTTGGATGGGATACAGTCACACTTGATCGATCCGATGGGGGATTAGGGATTAGGAATTTACGCTTTTGAAAACCGCGTTGATGGCCAAAAATGTGTTTTCGTGCTTAACGATGATGATAAGTTTTGGATTCATCTTTTCAAACTTAAATATGGTGCTTTTGATCTTTGGAAGTTTAAAGAAAATTCGGTTAAGTCTTCTTGGTTTTATAAGAGTTTTTGTAAAGGTGCTTGATTCTATTAAATCAAATGTTTGGATGATTGAGTGTAATTCTGATTTAACCGATTTTTGGTATCATCCTTGGTGTTTCGATATTCCGTTGGCTTTTAAGCCAACCTTTCTTAATATGAGCTGGAATTTTGATAACTTTGCTTTTTCGGATTTGCTTGATAATTCTCTTAACTATGATGCAATCTTGAACCTTTTTGGCCATAACATGGATTGGACCGAAGCTCTCCAAATTTAGAAGTCTCCCTACCACCTCTAATAGGTGGGTCTGGATGCCTTCTTCCAAGTGAGGATAAACTTGTGTCTACTATTTATAATTATTTGAATGCCGATAAGACCTCGGAGGGGATTTGGCTAGGTTGGAATCGCATTTGGAAATTAAATACCTCCCCCGGGTCAAAATGTTTTTGTGGAAATTGGTTCATGGAAGAATGCCAACCTATGCTTTTCTTTACAATCTTAATATTGGGCAACCAAATGCTTGTGTCTTCTGTAACCTACATGTTGAAACAGCTAGACACCTCTTTTGGGAGTGTGGTGTAATCCAAAGAACTTGGAATCTAGTTGCTAATTTTCTGAATTGCCCTCAATTGCATATTGAAAATCCGATTTCTGGGAATTGGTTGGTGGACTATATTGATTGTACTGCAGGGACTGATTCGGCACGAGGAATGATTGCAGCTTGTTTGTGGGCCATCTGGCAGACCAGGTGTAATTTCATCTTCAGGAAAACGGCGCTGGATACGAAGAGAATTTTCCTGGCTGCTTTGCAACAACTTGGTGGCAGAGGGGTTCAGCAGGGAGGTTTCTCCAACCAATTAAACTTGCCGTTTTCTATGAATATCTCTGTTTTATTTGATGCATCCTGGATTGATAAGGATAAGTGGAGTGGATTAGGATTTATAATTATAGCTAACTTTGAAATTATTGTCTTGGCAGGATCTGTGGGGGTAACTGCTGAATCCAGTTTTCATGCTGAGGCATTGAGCTTGGAATGGGCTCTTCAAAAATGTAGGACCTGCAATCTGACTCCATCCAAAGCTTACTTGGATTGCCTCAGTCTTAAGTCATGTTTACAACGAGAGGGCGGCTGTGTCACTTGGAGAATCTCGGACACCTTGCGGAGCATAAGGGTCTTATGATGAGATGGCCGGAGCTGGAGATTGAAGGCATTGGCAGGGAGTTCAACATTACAGCTGATGCTTTGGCAACATTTGGTAGACAAAACCCGCAAAAATCTTTGTTTTCTAGAGGGATGAACCTGCCCAGGTGGTTGATGGACACTGCTGCGAGATTAGGACTTCGTTTTTGAACTTTGTTGTTACTTAGCTACTTTGTAGCTCTTCTTTTTCTCAAAAAAACATACCTGCTTCCACACAAAGTGATTTACAATAAATCCGTATTCTCAATAGAATATAAACATTATACGCTAAAGATTCAATACTAATAAATCAAAAGATGGTTAACTTAAACACAATTTTTGTATAAGAAGAGAGGTTTCATTTATGGAAAGACTCTTTAAGATATTTAAAGAGGAAACCAAACTAATTGTCTATAATGAATCAACCCAACCCAGTGCTTTGATACAAACAATGAAATATTGGATCAGCTTCTCTCTCTCTCTCTCTCTTGCAAATATTGCTTTTTTGTAATTGATTTTCATATCTATTTCTAGTTTGATAATAAAGATTGGATATATATATATATATATATATATAGACACACACACACGGTAGAGTGGAGAAAATTCATGACAGAAATAACACTAAAACCAAGCCAAAATTTGAAACAGGAAGGTCATTTACATAATACATAATATTGTTCCTTTTTAATGAAGCTTGCGGCCCTTCATGAGGGGTACATGACTTTGTTTAGTTATGTGTAATCCATCCCTCATTTTATGATGACACAACAATTTTATGTAATTCTTTTTGAAAGTAACATTAAATAATTGATGATGAATATCTTTAAGTCACATACAAATTCCGTTATTGTTAAGTGAAAATTAAAAAAGTAAAAATTAGTAGCATTAAGTTAAAAATTTGATAATAAGTAAAAGTCAATATTTTTTAATAAATATAAACAAATTACAAACGCTCAATTTTTGAGTTCAGAAAGAAAATGCACTCTTGATCTTTGGATAGAAAGAAAAATAAAATATCATTCCAATTGCACTTGAAAGTGTAATAGTAAAAATGAAAATAAATTTTGAGAATCAATTTTGGCTTTTAATCAAATTTGCAAGATCAGTTTCTATTTTCTTTATCAAAATTTTTTAAATTGTGCTATTATTTAAGAAATTTTGGAAATCAACAGGCCGCATTAAGAGTAGTCTACATTAATGTAAAAGGACATTTCAGAATGAAATCAATGATGAAACCAATCAAAAATTTTCAATTTTACTTAATAAATTAGATAATTTTCACATTTACATCCTATAACTAACATGGTAATAAACTGAATTATTTCCCTTTTCTTTTTTTTTTTTACTTTTTAGGCAGTAGAAAAGTCCACCTCTGATAAGTTCCAGAAGAGATGCCCACCCACTAAAAAGAAATCCTATGAATGAGCAAATAGTAATCCCATTTGAGCTTTTGTAATATTTATGAGACTAGACTTTGCAGGACAAAAAGGTCCATTTCCAGGAAAAAAAATAAAAATTAAAATAAAGAAGCTGATCCCCTTGCAATACCCACAAATGAAGCAACCTTTTGGTCTCTTTCTTCACAAGCCTTTGGCATTATCCAACTTATTCCCTAACCCCCCTTAAAACAAGAAAGAATAATCTAATCTTAGACAAGTAATTTCACAGGGCCCACCAAATTCAACAAGTGTTGAGTATACCACAAAACATGATGGGGTTGATAGATGGATGGCCGGTGAGCGTTTGATTGACACAATGAATGCCTTCCATGAAAGAATCCAACTACAAATAAAAAATGTATATATTTTTTCTTTAAAAGGATTAAACAATTCATAAGAATTGCTATGCTATGAACAGACATTTGCGTTTCCAAACTTATCCACATGGACAAGCTCACTGAGCTTGCCTTCACATTCATTCATTCTTTCAATTGGTGACCTTTTTTTTATTTTTTATTTTAAAAATAATAAGATATGCTTTTAAATCATACAGATTTTTGGTCCTATTGTACCTCTGGCAACAACTATGCGCTTTCTAACAGTAGATTGACAATATAAGATATCATCAAATGTTGTTAGTTTGACAACCATCCATTGAGAAACAAGGAAATTACTTGGCTACATTTTCTTGGTTAGTTCCCACAAAAAAAAGAAAAGAATATCTTGTAAAATTGAACAAAAACTAATCAAATAAATTTAACAGAGCAAAATCAAATATATATATATATATATATATATATATATATTCAGGATTCACAAGGGAAAATTGTGAAATGAAGTATGACTAAAGTAGAGCTTCATCAACAATAATATAAGTTAATTTCATGTTATATTTATAACAATCATAATACATAAAATAAAATAAATAAAACACTTAATCAGGACAAAGAAGGCGTTTTCGAGAAAGAGAAAAAAAAACATAATTCCGTGGATAAAGACAGTATCAGTTTGTATGTGAGATAACCTATTTGCAACTAATTGGGTTCTAAACATCAAAAAATCATGCCAAATGACAAGTAAATACTTCAAGTAAGAGGGCCACAAAGTTTTTTCTCTGTTCCCCATGGTTGACTAGCTTTGAATTATATAAAATTTTAACAACCAAGCGATTACACACATGAAACCTTAATGAGTATTTTTCTTTTTCCCTTTTTTTCTAAATTTGTTCAAAAACGTTTAACTACAAGTGCTCTGACAAAAAAATACAATATAATATCATAATGAAGTAGCAGGGAACCATCTGATGAAAAGGATCCAGTCATACCTGGAGGGAAGTACAAGATCTGTAGCCACCCTGAACTTTGGCAGGATCTTCTCACTAAATTCTGATTGACAGTACATCCTTTAATTTTCATCCTTTTCTTCTTCTTTTTTTTTTTTTCTAGAACATTGAAAGAATGTACCAGATCTCTAACTTAAGAATTGCTTGGAAGCCTCAGATATATTGAGATAAGATTTGATAATGCTCCACATATCTTACACATTACTGCTCATCAGTCGCTGACATTAATTAGCTAACAATTCATTATAATCATATAAAAGAAAACTTGAGACCTGAAGATTATATATATATATATATATATGCAAATGCTAAGGTCATCTTACTCTTTCCAATTTTTCCAAATCCACTCGATTCCTGCAAGTGAATTCAGAATCTGTAACATTCAGCCAATTTCATTCCGTACTACAGAGTTAATTATGTGTTTGGTTGAAGTAAATTATTAATCGAAATCTCATATTCAAGCTAGTTTCAGGTATTGAGTTTGCATTATTTTTGTGGGAAGGTGGATCTCAATATGCAAATTTTGAGCTAAATATAATACTGTGACTAATGCCCAAGTATAGAGCAACTAGTGTCTAGAGCCAGTAATACAACTTGAATCGTTTCTCCATAGCCTCTCATGCCTTCTAAGTGCATTACCAGCCAATGCTAATCCAACTTGCATGTAGCACTCAGAACAAATATGATTGATAGGGAAGGCAGAAACTCTTTTACTCCGAGGAAAGAATATTATGAGATGAATCAACTAAAAATTACTAACTTATGCAATTATGACTTAAAAGAGTGTTCGATGACTAGTGAGCCTACTAAAATCCATCCATGAAAATTTTCTATATGACCTGGCGAGTAGTGTTCAACAATCATAAATTGAAAAAGAAAAGCATGTCTCAAAGCATCAAGAAGCAAACAGCACGTTTGCAAGAACAAAATTAAGCTGCATAAATCCACAATAAAATTCCTGTTGCTCCTAAATTGTGAACCACCACGTTCAACACACTAATGGCAAAATAAACTAGCAGAGAAGTTATGTACAAGTGAGCAGCCCTAAATTGCACAAGACTTCAGTATGCAAGAGTATGGCATAAACTTATAAGAGGTGCAATCTAGATAGACATTGTGCATGCTTTATTACATACCAGTCTTAATAGTCCAAAGCAGACTGTAGCGCAGAGCAGGTTAGTCACTCTGACACAACTATGGGGTCCAACAAGTCTTTTCTGCTCTTTATAGCATGCATATAACTTTGATACCACTGAAATTAAAATAATCCTAAGACAATAGAGGATAAAAGATGCAGTCATCAATCTGAAGGAATTATGCACGGTAAAGAAGGACAGGCCACCCACTGATAAATACTGCTGTGAATTATATTGCTTCAGGACTATTGTCCGTCTAATCAGGTAAGAGGAGGTAAACACAGATGAGACCTCATTTATGGAATACAAATGAAACATTCATGTAAGACCATGCAACCAATGTTAATACAGAATTCTAGGTGTGATTGCACATATGGCAGAACACTGTTAACAAAAGAAAATTTGAAGATAATGCTGACCGCGTTCAACATACTTTCCAGTTCTAGGAAACAAATGTATATCTTCAGTATTCAACAAAAGTAGGAAGGTCTCGTCCCGCTTGATATGCACAAGTCCCATTTTTGCCCATGAGCAACAACAAATTGTGATCCATGCAAAAACTAACTTTGCAAAACAATAAATGCTGTTCCAAGATCTCATACCAAGGATAACATAATTGAGCATAACCTATTTAATTGACATTGAAAAACCTTCAAGAAAGCATATAATTGTGCATAACCTATCTAATTGGCATCGAAGACGTGCTAAAAGAAATTGTAATTTTTTTATCCACAGGCAATTAACAATTAAAAAAACTGCAAGCATATTATAAAAGGAATTACAACATTGATAAATTCTTCTTCAAAAAAGTAGCTTGAGACTTCAAGAACATAGCATAATACTATAGGCCATTGGCATAGACAATATATCATGATGGAAATATTACAAGTTGAAAGTGAACGCTTGAGGTGATATATTTCATAATTTCACATGTGTTCATGTATCACGCTAAGATACTCATGCATGTTTCAAGATTTAAACAATGAAAAAGTTCCATATAAACACCTAAAATAAGTCAAGGTAGATATAATGTATCCAGCCAAGCAGATTGGGCAAGTTAAACAAGAAAATTCCAGGAAAATTGTTGCATTATTTACGAAGGTGTATCCCGTAACAATGAACAATCAAGCCAACCAATTTGGAATATATTGATGGAAGGTAAACATTAATATACATTTAATTTTCAGAAACATCAATAGTTTCTCATTATCCTGATCCCATAGCATACATCTAGAAACACATAACTTTCTAGGTTTACTGACTTTACAACCATCATCACAAAGTCTCATAATTTGAACCCACCAACACGACAATAAGTACATTAGGAAACAAAAGCACTGGAACAAGAAAAAGATGGGAACGCAAGAACTCTCTACAATATCTCAGTAAACACCATGGTGCAGAAGCAGTTCAGAGTCTTCGGACATAACACAACAAAGCCAGATTCAGGGGTATTGCATGCTCAATTCCTTAAATCTCCAATTTTAATTTAATTCTAATTTTATCTCGTCAGCCGTAAATTGAAAAAAAGATCACCATCACCAACCTATTTAAATGACTTGATCATGCTCCACCTCAATCACCACTACCGGATCCCTTACTGACTCCATAAAATTTTTAGGAAAAAGTAAAAATATATCCTCAATGTCTACAAGAAATTAACAGCTGAAGCTGGTGATTCATATGAATCCCCTGAACCTAATCTCATGAAGTTTCGAGCTGAAACAACCGTATTATTTTAGTGTCGCCACCCTCAACAGCTACTGCACCAAACACAACCGTACTAGAGCTAACAATGACAACAATAACAGCAACATCAACAACAACGATAGGCTAAACCTGATTGAAACCCTAAAGCGACATGAAATTCCACATCTATCTCATTGTCCTCTTCTCAAATTGTGGTTTCCCCATGGATTCATTGGCAGATGATGATAGAATTAGAAAGAGAAGAACCAAGAGGATTACCTGATCAATCCTCATTGGTCGGGAAAAGAGTCAACACTCTCCGATTTCCACCTCCCGTCCCCGATTCGAGATCTTCCACATAAGAACCAGCCGTCGATGGCGGCGCCGGCGCCGGCGGCTGCACTATGCCAACCCCACCGGGCCCCACCATCCGATGCAATCCGGGCTGCCCCACGGCCCTCGTGAGGAACCCATGATCGGCGAATCCATTCCCCGGCGGCGATCCGAAGTGCCCCAAATGCCTCTGCTGCTGCTGTTGCTGCTGATGGTAGTACTGATGCTGATGGGCCGCGACGGCCGCGGCGGCCATCTGGTGGTGCTGCAGCGCGGCGACGGCGGGGGCATAAGACATGAAAGGATCGGCAGCGGAGGCAGGGCCGCGAGTGAGGAAGTGGTGAGGGACGGGAGCGCTAGCGAAAAGCTGATCTTCAGGGGAGTGAGAAACGCCGGAAGCCGGCCCACCGCCGGAAGAGCTGAGACCCTGCATGCGCTTGAGGTAAAGACGATACTTCTGGAGATGACTAGCGACGTTCTCGCGCGTCAACCCATCGACGCTCATCAGCTGCATTATAGTCTTCGGAACAGCGTTCTTGATCCCCAAATGAGCAACAGCGTCAACGAATCGTTTGTGCAGCTGAGGAGTCCACACAAGCCGAGGCCGCTTCAAGGTACGGGCAGGCTCATCGCCGCCATTAGCAGTGGCTCCGCCGCCGCCACCGCCGCCGGTGAGATCGGGGGATTCGAAGTCGGATTGGTGAGGAGCAGGGGGAGGGGGGTTGGGAGAAGGGTTCGGGTGGTGATGAGGGGTAGGGATGTCGAAGGCCAGGGCGAGGTCGGGGGTTATGAGGGTTTGCGATAGCGGCATGAGCTCGTCTGGCGACGGTAGCTGCTCCTCCCATCGAGCGAACCAGCTGGGCTCCTCCTCCTCCCTCATGGACGTGATCTCGATCTCGATCTCGATCTCAAGCTCTAGAGACGAAGAAGGAGAAGAGGGATAGGGATTCGAGGTGGATCTCGGAAGTGGTATTGATTGTGTTGGAATGAGAAGGGGATGGAGAGATGGATGGATAGGTAAGTGATGTGGGAGTGGGGGGATGATTGATTGATTCGTTGGTTTGATATTTAAATAATTTTAATTTTTTTTAATAATATTATTATTGTTGTTATTATTGTTTTTTGTGTTAATTAAATAATAAATAATTAAGTAATATATAAATTGTGCGGGGGGGGTGATGGTGATGATGGGTTATATTCCGGAATTTGGGGAATGAGGGTGGCTTTTTACGGCTGGGTGGGTGTCTTGTCATCTAGCGCTTGTGATTTTATTTTTTTTTATTTTTTATTTCATTTTTTATTTAAAAAATAAAAATAAAAATAAAAAATTGAAGTGACTGGTGGTTCATGAATTAGATGTCGTTGTTCGATTCTCCCTATGGTGAAGAGATTAAATTAAATATTATTTTAGTTGAGGGTTTAATAGGAAAAATGACGCGTGGTCAAAAATAAATTTTTGAAGTATGTGTGGTTTTCTGAATATTGGTATTTGTTTGTTTTAATTATTGCCATTTAAAAATTTTAAGATTTATTTTAATTGAGCCACGAAACTTTGTTTGTTTTTGTTTTTTAATTTTTTCAGTTTGTATTAAATTTTTTTGCTTTGTTAATTCTTAAAATGCAAGCTTTCGATTATATTATATATTAGTTAAAAGTTAAATGTGGCGAGACGCCATTTTACTTTACTATAAAGTCAAGGACAAAATTGTGAAACTTCGAATTTATAAATTTTAGAGTTCATTACATATTTTAGTTTTCCAAATAAATGCATGGTCTGGTTGTTCTAAATCTTTTAATTAAACAAAATTATTTATTTTAATTTTTTTTTATCAATGTAAATTTAAAGACCAAAATGAATAAATTTTTACCAAGTTCAGAAACCAGAAAGAATATATATATCTTCATAGAAGTAACCAAAATAAACAATAAATTGGGACCACTAATGATGTTAACCTAAATTAATTTAGAAAGTCACTTGCATGTTATTTGATTCTGAGTCTGAACCCAAGTGCTGGGATTGTTATAAATGTTGGACCATTTCTTTTCATAACCAAATTTTGAAACTTCCTTTTGGATGATGTTGGTGGTTTCAAGATTTGGTGGTACAATGTCCACTTCTTAATATATATATATATATATATACACACATTTCATTTTTGAATCAAACTATTATATAATTGTTACCATGTACATATTATCAATTTTGTAAGTTTTAATTATTTGGTTTCAAATTTTATCATCAAAGAGTTATTTCCTTTAACTAGGATTCGAATCTTCATCTCCTTGCAATTCATAGGAGGGATCTATATTAATATTTCTAATCACTTGTAAAAAATGGCTTTGGTGAGCTTAAGATACAGAGACTCAACCATAGTAAATTATTTACCACCAAAAATATCTAAATCTTTATGAAATAGTTTACTCAAAATTTTAGGGTATGCATGCAAACCCAATATTTAGTTTTTCTAGCAAATATATTTTTTATAGGGGTATACATGCAAATATACATTGTATTAAAGACTTTCATATAAATTTTTCCTGTTTCATGACAAAGTAATTGTTTTTCCTTCAATTGTATTATATTTCCACTTCCCCATAAGTTAACTAATTTGGACAGTTATTTTGGAAATAAAACTTGTTTGATCGGCAACATGGAAAATGGGTGAAAAATTCTATGAAAAACGAACAAATAGACGTTTGATTGTCTAGCTAAAAAATCAAAAATTTTCAGTGAAAAATTCTGATTTTGTTGTTTGATTGCTTGTATTTTATATAATCCCTTCTATTTTTCCTAGAAAAGTTTTTCTAGGGTTGAGACTGGAAAAATTTTCCTTTGTTTTGAGGGAAAATAGGGTCATGTGACAACATCTATTGAAAATTTGGGCAAACAAACAACCTAGTTTGCTGGAAAATGGCTCATGAAAATTTTTCCATAGAAAATTTTGGCTCATTTATATCCATTTAATTTGTGAAATTTATTAAGTTTTAATTGCTATGGATCAACTTAAAAATGAAAATTATAAATAAAATTATAACAAAATAGTAGACAAAAATGTTTGTGTTTTTCTTTTTCAAATATTTCTTATAGATTCTTTGTGGACGGTTGTGAAGTTATATGACTACAAAAATATAAACTAATTAATGTTGTGACCATAGTTTGATTTGTGGGCATTATTTGACTAAAAAATATCTAAAATAATTGGCATTCTAAAATTGAAACAATCAAATAATTAAATGTATATTCCACATACCCTATCAAAATAAACATAATATCTGGTTTGATAAAGACCAAGAGGACATTATGTAATAGTTTAATTTTTTAATTCAATTATTCTCAATAATTTAATAGAACACTTTAATGAGAGGTTCATGCATGAATGAGTAATTATTTTAGATTCACATTATAGAAGAGAATGACAAGCTTGGACAGGGAATATAAATAAAGGATTAAATCTTTTAGTATTTCCATTTTATTTATTTAATTTTATTTTTAAATTTCTCACTATTATATCATAATTAGAGAAAACACAGCTTAATTAAAAGAATAACATGTTGTGTTAATATTAATTTAAGTAAATATATTTTTTTTATTGCTAAAGCATTATAAATAAGTCTTATTGAAGTTTTAAATTCGCTAAAATGCAGGGCTTATGGTGTTTGGTTCAATGACAGTGATTCGGGTAAGTTTCATTAGTGGCCACTAAAGTCTTTAAATATATCGTTATGGCTACAAATTTTTTTTTTACAACATGGTGGCCACATAAGTTTATTTTAGGCGCACGTATGGCCGCAAGTGACTGTTTCATGGTTGTTTCCGACGAAATCGCTAATGTGGCTGCCAACAAATTATTTTAAAATATGAGGGATGATGAGGTGGCTGCCACGTCAACGACTGAGGTGCTAATGTGGTTGCCACATTAGCACATGAGATGATGAGGTGGCTTCCACGTCAGCCACTGAGATGATGAGTGGGTTGCCACATCAGTGTCTGATCTTTATCTCGGGTTAATTTCACTGGTGGCCACATAAGTTTTTAGATATAAGGTTATGGCCACTGGTTTGTTTATGTCTAGTTTTTAGAATGTGAATTGTATGCCGGGTGAATTATTTATGTCCAGGTTTTAAAATATGAATTGTATGCCGGGTGAATTGTTTATGTAACTTGTTTTAAAATGTAAATTGTATGCATGGTGAATTGTTTACCCAACATGTAAATTATTTATACCAGGTTTTAAAATGTTCAGATTTTTGAATTTAGAGTATCCAATAGTGAAATTTACACGAAATTAAACTTATGCGGCCATAGCGTTATATCTAAAAACTTCTGTGACCACCAATGAAATTAATATGAGATGAATATCAGATGCTGACGTGGTAGCCACCTCATCATCTCAGGTGCTGACATGGCAACCATCTCATGTGACAACCACCTCATTCTCTCAGGTGCTGACGTGCCTGCCACGTCGGCATCTCAATCGCTGACGTGGCAACCACGTCAACGATTTCGCCGGAAACAACCATGAAATAGTCTCTTGTGGCTATACGTGCGTCCAGAATAAACTTATGTGGCCACCATGTTGCATAAAAAAAATTTTGCCCATAGCAATATATTTAAAGATGTTTGTGGTCACCAGTGAAACTTAGCCCAATTGATTCTCTTGTTGGATTATAGGATTTTGCATTTAAATTGAAATTCCAATTATTTTAAATATTATATTAATTTGTTTTATTATTATTTTATTTTGTACTTTAATTATTATACTTACTTTATTTTTTAATAATAATTTTTATTTTTATTTATTATTTTAAATATTTTAGTTATTATTTTAAATATTTAATTTTATTATGCTCCATGGACGCATCAAATCTTGGACGGGGAGTTACAAATCTCACCAAACAAACGCTTCCAAATGTGCTTCAAGGTAAGAAATAATCCTATCAAATCTAATTTTATATGGTCGAGTAATTTCTTGTTTTTAATTCAAAGTTTATGGTAAATTTAATTTGCCTATAAATAGCTGTCTGGATTATTTATTAATTAAACTTTAAAAAATTGTTCTCTTTATATATATAATATATCATAGTACTTGATTCTTTTAAAAAAAAAATCAAATATTAAATAGATATTAGTAAAAGAATCTTGTTTGTCCTTCTTGTTTTCCACTACCTGACATTGTATCCATATTCATAAAGACAAATAGCTGCCACAACTTTTGATTTTTGTTTTTTTGTTTTCCTCGTTTTCTTGTGTGGATGTTTGATATCTCCAATGTTTGAGATAGAGATAATGGTTGACTTAGGAACTCAGAATTTGGTCATCCTCCAACTGCTTGATGTGTCTCCCATGCAAACAAACGCAAGTAAAATCAACTTTCCATTAATGAAACGTTGCTTAGACAAAGTAAGTAATAATATTAAATTTTTCATTATAGAGTCAGAAAAATAAAAAAAAATAAAGTCCTTCATGAGTTGAAGACGTCTACTGGTACTTCCTTAAAGGGTTGGTAGTAAAAACAAATTCTATTGATGAGTCAATGGAGCGCCACGTGGACGGATCATCATTAAATGAAGAGCGCTAGTCAACCAAGCGAAGGGCAAGGCTCTAAACGCTGTATTGCATGAGGGACGTAAAATAAATCATGTGAAGGAGAGCTAGAGAAGACACACGTACGTATCATGAGCAATAGGAGAAGGAGAAAGAATACCACACATGCGGAGTTTGTTATAACTAGAAGAAAGACATAAAAGAGGAGGAGAGGGAAGGAGAATGGAGGGGAGCTTGGGAACTTGTGGCCTAGCTAAGAGGCTAGGAGGTGATCCGACTTGTGGGTTAGCTTCCCTGAGGGGAGTATTCGCATGTATCTTTCTTGTTATTTAGTACTTGATGTGGAGTTTGAGTATTTTCTTCTTTATCAGTCGTTGACTTTTCGCTAAACATCTGATGAATAAATTCCTATTTAATTGGGTGAATAAACTCATATTTCATTAGTGAATGATCTTAAATTATCTCCAATTAGCTCAGTGGTTACACTTTCATTACTTAGAATTTAAAGTAGAGATTTATATCCATTGCATTGGTGATGTCTTTGCTATTGAATTCCTCATGGTTGAAGCAACTTGTTTCAAAATTAATCTTACCTGATCTTACTACAAAAATGGATACCATCTTAGCAGGAATCAATCAATGAGATGAGAGAATTAAAATGTTAGAACAATCACTAGCAACTATTTCACAATATATTGAGAATCAACAAACTCAAACCTCTGCTAATACTTTGCATACTGTTCAAAAATATGTCTAAATCTTCTTCTCAAATAAATCTAAAACATTGTATGCCATCATAAATGCGATATGTTAAGCTAGATTTTCGGACTTGATGGTCTAATGCTCTACAATAGATATTCCAAGCAAAGCAGTTCTTTAAATTCTATGAAATCACTAACCCTTATCAATTAAAGATTGCTACAATTCGTATAAAGGGGCAATTGGTTCCTTGGTTCCAGATGCTGCAAAAAGCCGATGAGCTTATTTTCTGGTCCTCTCTTGCTAAGGCAATTGAAGCAGCTTAATGGATCTTCAGTATTCGACTGCCCTTACTATACATTGTTTAAATTACAATAGCAATATACTGTTTTGAATTAGTATTATGCTTTCAATGGTCTTGGTAACAGGTCAGAGGGTTTGTCTTCTGCTACTCTACTAGATTGCTTAATTAAAAGACTCAAGCATGACTTACTAAAGCAGTTACACTAGCAAAGCTTTTTGAAGAGAAGTATTATCCTCCGGCTAGATCCGTCATAAAAAATCCATTCAGCACAGACATCACGTCATTCACAAAAACAAATTCACCAGATGTGCTTCCTACTAAATTCCAAAAAGTATTTTAACACCTAGAATCTCTCCCAATCCTTTTTGTCACGCACAGCGCGGTGCGGACTGGAACACGCCGATGGATCATAGCATGAAGGGTTACCACCCTTACTTAGATATTTTTCTAAGTATGTCATGATAACCCTTTGTATCTTGTAGCTTCTAGAATTCTCTCCATTATTGCGGAGTTGAGTAGAATAATACGGAATATGGGAGAACCTTAGATATTTTAGAAGAAGGTAGTATAGTTTTCTAGAGGACAAATGTCGGCCGTCGGATCAAATTGATCCTCACCGTCTGTTGAGGAGGTGAAGGCCTATAAATACTCCCCAAAGGAAGGGCCTTTGAGGTAACAAGAAAAAGTGTCATAAGCTCTCTTGTACAAGCCTTCAAGCATCAATAAAATACGAGTTTGGAAAAGCTCCAAGTCCCCTAAGGTACGAACTCTCCCTAAGCATCTTGTTTCCATAAGTCTCTTGGCTATTTGGTAGGAAAACCAAGGCAAAGGAAGGAGTAGGCTGACTTGGTAGAAGAGGAACGATCAAGTGCCGCACATGACATCGGTAGAAAGTCCAAGTGTGTGACAGGTGGTATCAGAGCCTTCGCTGGTGAGATCTTGCGGGCATCATGTCAAGCGAAATTGAGCAAGTGGAGGTAGCGAAGGAGACCTCTAAGAAGGGAAAGAAGGCACCATCCAAAGACAAGACCCAAGAGGATTTGGGTGATATCATGTCTCGGCTTGCAAAGGTGGAGATGGGCGTGGCCGAAGGCAAGAAGAAGTTCGAGGAGGTGGGCTCGAACATCGAGGATTTGCATGAGGAGATGCAAAGCATCTTGAATGTGGTCATGGAAGCATGCTCCAAACAAGCCAAGGAAAGGTGCGACCTCCTTGCCAACAAGCTCACCTCTATTGAATTGGAGAATGAGGCTTTGAGGGAAGAGGTTGGCATCATGGAAGGAGAGTTAAGGGCCTTGAAGGATGAGATGGTGCTCATCAAGAGGGCATTAGCACAAGGTAACATGCCTATCCCAACTCCCTTAACTCATGGTCCTTCTAGGGTAGTTGTGCCCAAACCTAGGTCGTATGGAGGGGCGCGAGATGCCAAGGAAATTGATAATTTTTTGTGGAGCTTGGAGCAAGACTTCAAGGCTCTTGGTGTGGAGGAAACCAAGAAGATGGATCATGCCACACTCACTTGGTGGACACCACCATGATTTGGTGGAGAAGACGGTGTGGCGACATGGAACGAGGTATGTGCATCATTGCCTCATGGGATGACTTCAAAAGGGAGCTTAAGAAGCAGTTCTACCCCGAGTACGCCAAGAGGGATGCTAGGGCGAAACTCCGCCATCTTGTACAAAAAGGAAGCATCCGGGAGTACGCCAAAGAATTCTCCGAAGCACTCTTGGAGATCCCAGATTATTGGGAGAAGGATGCCTTCTTCAATTTCATGGATGGACTTAACACATAGGCAAGGATGGGGATTGAACGAAGAGAAGCCCAAGACCTTGCCACCGCCATGTCCATTGCGGAGTCCCTCCTTGAACTCAAAAAGCCTGGAAAGACCAAGTTCTTTAAAGAGAGAAGTAACAAGGGCAAAGGTGGGGGAGAGGACCGGACAAGCAAAGAGGGAAAGTTCAAAAAGACAGGAGGATTCTCCAAGGCCCTCAAAGAAAAGAAGGAAGGTAAGTTCCTTCTCAAGTGCTTTTTATGTGAAGGACCTCACATGGCCAGGGAATGTCCAAAAAGGAGCAAGCTATCAGCCATGGAGCAAGAGGAGGAGCCTCATGAAAGGAAGATGGGGTTAATGCAATTGCTTGATGCCATCAAAGCTAAGGTGGAGGTACCCAAGTCGGAGCACAAAGGACGCTTGTTCGTGGAAGCCAATATCCAAGGACACACGGTAAAGGCCTTGTTGGATACCGGCGCCACTCACAATTTCCTTGAAGTAAAAGAGGCAAACAAGTTGGGCATCCCCTACACCAAAGAACAAGGATGGCTTAAGGCGGTAAACTCTGAGGCTAGCTTGATATTTGGGGTAGCTCGTGATATGAAGGTAAGCCTTGGTGAATGGCATGGCTCTGAATTTCTTGGTGATTACCATGGATGACTACCCTATAGTGCTTGGCATGGATTTCTTTGATAGTGTCAAGGCCGTGTCCAAACCCCTCGCCAACACGATGTGTATCATGGGGGAAGGGAATATGAGCATAGTCCTTTTGGTAAGAGAGACTAACCTGCAGGTCAAGCACTTATCAGCCATGCAACTCCATAAAGGTGTGAAGAAGGCTTACCCCACATATATCGCAATGATGAAGGAAGACTCCGAGAACCCCTTAGGAGACGTGCCTGGAAAGATACGACATGTTCTTGAGGAGTTCAAGGACGTCATGCCCCGGGAGTTACCAAAGAAACTCCCACCAAAGAGAGAGGTGGATTACGTCATCGAATTGGAACAAGGTGCACCACTGACCGCCGCGGTACCTTACCGAATGGCACCACCCGAACTCGGGGAACTAAGGCGACAATTGAAGGATCTCTTGGATGCAGGATACATCCGACCATCCAAAGCACCCTTTGGAGCTCCCGTGCTATTCCAAAAGAAGCATGACGGCTCACTAAGGATGTGTATCGACTATCGGGCGCTTAACAAAATTATGGTAAAGAACAAGTATCCCATCCCTCTTATTGGTGATTTGTTCAAACAACTTGGAGATACTAGATGGTTCACCAATTTGGATCTAAGATTGGGATACTATCAAGTGAGGATAGTGGAGGAGGACTTACCGAAGACCACGTGCGTGACAAGGTATGGCTCTTTTGAATTCCTTGTCATGCCATTTGGTCTGACCAACGCCCCAACCACCTTTTGCACGCTAATGAATAGAGTGTTCCAACCCTTTTTGGACAAGTTTGTTCGCAGTATACTTAGATGATATTGTTGTCTATAGTAAGACCTTAGACAACCACGTCCAGCACCTACGTCAAGTTTTCCAAGTCTTAAGGGAGAACCAACTCTATGCCAAGAAAGAAAAGTCTGAATTTTCTAAAAAGGAAGTGATCTTCCTTGGGCATATGGTGGGTGAGGGAAAGATCAAGATGGACAAAGCTAAGGTTTAAGCTATACTCGAATGGGAGGCCCCAAAAGAAAGTAACTGAGTTGTGGTATTTTCTTGGCCTGGTAAACTATTATCGTCAGTTCATCTAAGGCTACTCCTCCATCACTACCCCACTCACTGATCTACTAAAGAAAAATAGGCCATGGGTATGGGATGAGAAGTGCCAACGAGCGTTCGAGACTTTGAAGCAAACAGCAGTCAAGGAGCCAGTGCTAACCCTACCTGATCACACCAAGGCATATGAGGTACACATTGATGCTTTTGATTTTGCCATTGGTGGAATTTTGATGCAGAAAGGGCATCCTATCGCCTTTGAGAGTAGGAAGCTCAATGAGACTAAAAGGCGATACACGGTCCAAGAGAAAGAAATGACTACGGTGGTGCATTGTTTGCGAACTTGGAGGCACTACTTGCTCGGATCCAAGTTAGTAATGAAGACCGATAATGTGGTGACCAGCTATTTCCTCAAGCAAAAGAAGTTGTCACTTAAGCAGGTAAGGTGGTAAGACTTCCTAGCAGAGTTCGACTTTGTGATGGAATACAAGCCGGGGAGGGCAAATGAGGTGGCCGACGCATTAAGCAGAAAGATCGAGCTAGCATCCATCACTAGTCCGAACTTTCCTTTGGTGGATAGGATTAAGGAAAGGCTTGAACATGATCCCCAATCCAAGAACCTTAAAGAGGCGGCGAAGCAAGGTAAGACCCGTAGATTTTGGCTAAGGGATGGCCTTCTCATTACCAAGGGAGAAAGATTGTATGTGCCAAAATGGCCAGGCTTGAGGAAGGAGATCATTAAGGAGTGTCATGACTCCTTATGGGCGAGACATCCGAGAACTCGCTGCACAATGGCGCTCATTGAGCGGGTGTATTACTGGCCCCATATGAGAGAAGATGTGGAGCTCTATGTCAAGAATTGTCTTGTATACCAACAAAACAAGGTAGAGCAAGAGAAGACCCCCGGACTATTGAAGTCCCTGCCGAAACCCGATAGACCATGGGAAAGTGTGTCTATGGACTTCATCACTTGTCTCCCAAAGTCAGAAGGGTGCAGCAACATCATGGTGGTGGTCGATCGCTTCAGTAAGTATGGTGTCTTCATTCCTGTACCTACTAAGTTTTCCGCCGAAGATGCTGCTCGCTTGTTTTTCAGGTATGTGGTGAAGTATTGGGGCATAACGAGGACCATTGTTAGCGATCGAGACACTCGCTTCACGGGAAGATTTTGGATGGAACTCTTCAAGATGTTGGAGTCGGATCTCAACTTCTCCACCAGCTTTCACCCTCAGACTGATGCGCAAACAGAAAGGGTGAATGCCTTGTTGGAGCTATACTTGCGACATTATGTGAGCGCAAACCAAAAAGACTGGGCGAAGTTGCTAGACATAGCTCAATTCTCATATAACTTGCAAAGGAGAAATTCGCTAGGAGCAAGCCCATTTGAAGTGGCCATAGGGCAGCAGCTGCTTGCGCCACACACTTTGGCTACGAGTTGCAAAGTACCAACCCCCGCCACTTACAAGTTCGCCAAGAGATGGCAAGAAAAGAACGATATGGCAAGGGAATACTTAGCCAAAGCCTCCAAGAAGATGAAGAAATGGGCGGATGCTAAGAGAAAACCATTAGAATTTGAAGAAGGGGAGCTTGTGATGGTGAAGCTCCTTCCTCATCAATCCTGCCGGTTTGCTAAGGTACATAAAGGCTTGGTAAGGCGATATGAAGGGTCATTTCCTATCACCAAATGGATAGGAAAGCTAGCCTATCTCCTAGCCTTACCATCTCATCTTTAGATGCACCCGGTCTTCCATATAAGTCTTATCAAGCCCTATCATCAATACAAAGAGGACCCAAACAGAGGTGAGACAAAGAGAGCCCCTACTGCTATCACTACCGCATATGAGCGAGAAGTTGAGGTACTTGCACATAGGGTGATACCGAGGAGAGGCATGCACGCAGGCTATGTGAAGTACCTCGTTCGCTGGAAGGGCCAACCAGATAGTGAGGCAAGCTGGGAGCACGAGTTATCCTTGTGGAACTATGAAGACATGATCAAAGCATACAAGGACGCAGCGACGAGGACGTCGCCAGCATAGGTGGGGGAATATGTCACGCACGGCGTGGTGCGGACTGGAACACGCCGACGGATCATAGCATGAAGGGTTACCATCCTTACTTAGATATTTTTTTAAGTGTGTCATGATAACCCTTTGTATCCTGTGGCTTCTAGAATTCTCCCCATTATTCCTGAGTTGAGTAGAATAATACGGAATATGAGAGAACGTTAGATATTTTATAAGAAAGTAGTAGAGTTTCCTAGAGGACAAATGTCGGCCGTCGGATCAAATTGATCCTCACCGTCCGTTGAGGAGGTGAAGGCTTATAAATACCCCCCAAGGGAGGGCCTTTGGGGCAACAAGAAAGAAGTGTCATAAGCTCTCTTGTACAAGCCTTCAAGCATTAATAAAATACGAGTGTGGAAAAGCTCCAAGTCCCCTAAGGTACGAACTCTCCCTAAGCCTCTTCTTTCCATAAGTCACTTGGCTATTTGGTAGGAAAACCAAGGCAAGGGAAGGAGTAGGCTGACTTGGTTGAAGGGGAACAATCAAGTGCCGCACACGACATCAGTAGGAGGTCCGAGTGTGTAACATTTTGCATCCAGTGCCTACTACCACTACAACACAACCAATCAAAACAATATCTTTCAATGTAATGCAGCTCAAAAAAGCCAAAGATTTATTCTTTTATTGTAATGAGAAATATTCTCCGCTTCATAAGTGTCCCACCAAAAGATTGTTATTGCTTCAATGGGATGAAGAATAGTCCGACATAGAGTTTCTTCTAGAACTCTATCCCTTACAACAAGTAGAAAATGGATATCGTATTAGCTTAGGTGTTCGAAGTCCTATTCCTATCATGGATAAATAGATGGATGAACTGCATGGGACCTCAAATTTCTTCAAGCTTGATTTAAGTTCATTATCATCAAATACATCTTTCTCTGGATGGTTGGTATAAAACAACATTCTGAACACATCACAATCACTTTCAATGGCTAGCGATGCCCTTTGGCCTATCCAACACCATAGCTACATTCCCAGCATTACTGAAACACATCTTTTAGTTTGCATTGAGAATATTTGTCTTTTTTTTAACGATATCTTAGCCTACAGTATGACATAGAAAGGACATTTACAAGTCTTGGAAACAGTTTTGTTAACATTTCAAAGATATCAATTGTTTACTAAATACTCTAGGGCTATGTTTGATTGCCCAAATTTTTCATAGAAAAATTTTCTATGGGCTATTTTCCAGCCAAATAGGCTGTTTGTTTGTCCACATTTTCCATGAAAAAGTTTTTCATGGATGTTGTCATGTGACCCTATTTTTTCTCAAAACAAGAAAAATTTTTTTCGAGCCTCAACCCTAGGAAAAATTTTTCAGATAAAATAGAAGGGGTTATATGACAATACAAGCAATCAAACAACAAAATTAGAATTTTTCAAAGAAAATTTTTGATTTTCTAGCAAGAAAATAATGCCAATTAAACGTCTATTTGTTCGTTTTCCATAGAAAATTTTTCCATGGAAAACTTTTCCATGGAAAAGTTTTCTTTTCCATCCATTTTTTATATTGCCAATCAAACACAGCCTAAATATTCCTTTGGCCTTACTAAAGTGGAGTACTTGGGCCACATTGTCTCAATAAACGGGTATAAATGGACAAATCAAAAGTCGATGCTATAATGCAAGGGCTACCTCCAACATCCCTAAAGCAACTATGTTGGTTCCTTGGCTTGAGTGGGCACTATTGAAAATTTATCAAACATTATGCATAATTGGCCAAATCTTTAATAGATTTGCTAAAAAATGATAATTGTCATCATGACACTAGGGCAGCAGAAGCTTTCATGGCTCTCAAACTAGCCATTACCATAGCACTTGTCCTCAACTTACTAGATTTCTCCCAACCATTCATTTTGGAGATTGTTGTAATCAGGCTCACGTATTGATGTTGTACTTAGTCAATAGTACCATCATGTTGCCTCACTTAAAGAAGATGTATGAAAGAGTGCAAAAGCAATCTACAGATGTTAGACAACTGTATGTAGCTACAGATGTTGTCAATAAGGTTAGGCATTACTTGGTGGGCAACAAATTTATTATTCACACTAATCAACAAGTATTACAATATTTGAATACTCAAGCCATACAACCACTTGAATAGCAAAGTGGTTTCTCAAATTGTTGGGATTTGATTTCACTAATGAATACAGACATGGAAAAGATAATCTAGCAATTGACACATTGTCTCATTGTATGTCCTCTACTTCGCATTCTAATTGCTTACTTATTCCTCATATCAAACACTTGCAAAAAAGAGTCTTTTTTTTAGTTCTATAATTCAAGCTTTACAAAAGAACGCAGATGGATTTGCTTGGAAGCATGATACACTTTGGTGGAAAAGTAAAATCTTTATTCCTAATTGCTCTCAACTACACAAACAACTCTTGCAAGAGTTTCATGCATCATATCTGGAAGGCCATGCTGGCACATTATGCATGTTGTCCACCTAACTCAATAATTCTATTGGTCATGAACACTTAAGAATGCACACCACAATATCCAATGTTGTATAATATGCCTAATATGCCAAATAGCCAAAGAAACAACACTCACCTTGGGGTTTATTGCAGGTATTTTCTGTACCACAACACGTATGGGAAGATATTTCAATGGACTTTATCCTCTGGTTACCAAATTCAAAGGCTATTTAGTTACCTATGTAATGGTTGATTGTCTTTCCAAATACAAGCATTTTATTTTTGTCAAACTAGACTTTACTAGCACTTTTGCTGCAGAAGCATTCATACAACTTCATGGAGTACCCAAAACCATTGTTAGTAATCGTGGCAGGACAATTACAAGTAAATTCTGGCAACAAATGTTTTGCCATGCTTCATCATATCACCCTTAATTGGATGAGTAGATAGAGGCTTTAAACAAATGTTTGGAATAGTATCTACATTGTTTCTCCTTTGACAATCAAAGTAAATCGGTAGCATTGTTGCCTTGGGCTGAGTATTGGTACAACATAACTACACTACAAGCATAGGTTTCTCCCTATCTAAGATTGTCCATAGTTGTGATCCTTCTCAACTGATAACATATTACTCCAATAATCTCCTATGGTGCCTCACTACTACAATAGAGATATCAGCCTTTACAACAAGTAAAGCTTAACCTTGCTCAGGCACAAGAAAGGATGAAACACTTTGTAGATACAAAGCACATGAAGTTCTTATGCCATTGGTGACTGGGTGTTTGTCAAGCTTCAACTTTACCATTTATAATCTATTTCACTATGTCAAAATCATAAACTGGCTATAAAGTACTCTGGACTATTTTAGGTGATACAAAAACTTCAGCAAATGCTTATAAGATGTTGCTATCGTTGAAGCAAAAAATACACCCTACGTTCCATGCATCTTTGTTGAAGAAGCATTGCCATGCCCCGACTCGCCATTAGGTATGTAACAACCGACACAATAACCTAAGGAGATGTGACCCACACCTAGCCTTGAGCTACGGTAAGGTTTAAAATTCATACCTGGTATCATCACATAGGAAAAAGTACAACCATTTATGTTTGTAACAAAATAAAACATAAGATATCAATAACATGTATACTCAATCAAAATTCCAGAAACAAAAGAGTATACAATATCAAATTTGACAGTTTAGTGGATCCAGTGAATACGATTAAGATAACACTCACAATATGCTAAAATAAAACTGACTTGATACCAACTAGACCTAGGAACAAATCTAGAAACTAATACAACTACTTAGTAACATAATTACTCAGTGAGTGGAATTATATAGTCTATTAAGGATTGAAAAAAGGTAATATATCATATACATAAATCCTTAACTCAAATTATACAGATTAACATCTAATGTAAGATATAATATTCAATATAACATATCTAAGTTCACATCCGAAATTCATAATTAGCTCAAATTCCCTTCATAATAGTAAAACCCATTTACATAGGACACTTTTGATAATGCACATGGTAAGAATAAGTTATAAATTCAAGACAATAAAAGTCACTAGGCATTCGAGGAAGCTGTCAAATAATACCAACAAAAAAGAGGTAAGGAACAAATGAATGAAGTTTAGCAAACCATCTTCGAATGAAAACCTAATAAAGAAGTTATAATATAATACTTTAAAGAAGATCTACCGGTATATGGAACATTAAACATGATTTCAAATATTATTTGGAAGAAAATTCTCCAAACAAATTAAACCTCAATAACTAGCTTTTGACTACACAAACGCAATGATCAATACTTAATGCAAAAGTAGAAATTTGTAAAACATGTATAACTTCAAAGTTCATATTCACAAATCATGTTTTTGTGTCTGCCAAAAACTATCCTAAACAATCCAAATGGCCATAGAACACCATTAAGGTTTATTCGCACCTCCTCACCGTGAACAATCTTCACCCATGCTACTTATTTATAGGCTGGTTTGTGGGGAACCTTAGGCCAAGGTTCCCCACAGACCAGCCTATAAATAAAATTGATCGCAATATATACTCATGCCATACATGTATAATAATATAACTCTTATTGTCATTAGAGCTCTATAACATAGATTAAACAAACCTTTAATCAAGTTAAATGGCGAGTATGCATCAAGTACAAAAGACATTCTTTTCATATTAAACGTGTAAGCAAATTCAATACCCAATGTAGCTCGAATATAGAAACCTTCCAATTCTTATCATCAAAATCAACGCCATAGGCTTTAGAACCCTTTTCAGATCAAGGTAACTCAATTTCAAAGTGCATCTTTAATAACATGGTGTCAAGATACTGTTGAATTTCATAACTAAGAATAACATGCAATCCCTTTCAATCTCAAGAATGACTAAATAGATAAACCATTTCATTTCTACTATTTAAAATTGATAGCATCAATATACTTTCTAAAGCCTTTCTCAAGTGAGACAACAAAACTCTGAAATCATTTTCCAATAGTAAGGTTGATTGTGGGGCTTTTCATATATACACAACATACCACGCCATGTGAGTATTGCTCAATTAGGCTTATGCTGCTTATCGTATTGGTGCCCAGCTAACCGCACTGTCTCAAATCTAGCCTGAAAACTTTTGAACACACTCAAAATATATTCAAATTTTGAAATACATTTTCAACATATTAAAATAGGCTATAAGTGAAAGACATAACATTATACATATATAAGTGTATAGAATACCATTTAGGGTTTGCTTGGATGGAAATATTGGAGAGTTTCATAAAGTAAGGTAAGGTAAGGTAAATGAAGGTTGAAGAATGTTTTGAACCATACTTTGCTTGGATAGAAGGTAATGTAATTGGAGGTTTTGAAATCTTATTGTGCTTGGTTGGGAGGTTAGTGGAGGTAAGGTTACATAGTATATTACTAAATTACCCTTGTGATTAATAAACAAGTAAAAACAATGTTATTATATTTCATTTTCAATAATAAAATTAATTAAACAATATCATTAATAGATTAAGTAATATTTCTCAATTTATAAAATTCTATATTTCTTTATTATTATTATTATTAATTATAATTAAGCGAGAAAGAGATTAAACACTATCATTAATAATTAAGTAATATTTCCCAATTTTTTATCATTATTTATTTATTTATTATTATTAAAATTTTTAATTATTTTTTTAAATTATAATTAGACTACGTGAGGAAGAGAATGATGTCTCAACAATTAATGATGTAATTAAGCAATCAATAGCAATTAATCCGGGAGATATATACTCTACATCACAACCATGACAACCAACATTGCCATACTTCCTTTCACCACCACAAACAAAGAAAGTAATTTGAATGCGCAATACATGTTTAACCAAATAGAGTTACGTGACAACCTAACAATTCACTATCACACACAACTTTAAGCATTATTAATACAAACCAACTAGAAACACAATTAGGAATCAACAAAGATGAAGAAAGTAAGAAAATTCTCTCACTTGGCATTGTCTTTACAACATTTGCAAGTAATTTGTTTTGCCAATACAACAAATAAAAATACCCATTGGTTTTGCCATTACAACATTAGCCAAAAAACACACTTGTAGACATTAACAAAAATATTGTCAAATTCAAGATTGTCTACCTTCGCACTTGTTTAAGCCTGTAACAAATAAGAAGATAATAGTTAGTACAATGACTAATATTCACAAGTATGCAAAAGGAAATTTTTCACCAACGATAAATGTTTACCTTTTGTCTTCTCATTCACTTGGTTCTCGACCATAACCCATTGAAGTCAACAACAAAGATTGGCGATTTTCATTTGGATATCCCATTATACCTTCCAACATCTTGGGATCATTGATGATGAATAAGTAAGTTTTGTACAAAAAAGGTTGTGAGAACCCTAAATTCACAAGCATGACCCACACATCGGACGATTTAATTGAATTTGTGTTTTGACCAAATGCATTCAAAATATTGTTGGTCACATTCAACACATTCTTTGATACTTCAACTATTGCCGTTGTTGATTGAACAAACGCATTAGACATCGTTTCCACTGCCGTTGAAAACTTGCCATCGTCGTCACGACTATAAGATCTTCTAGCCTTCTTCGACCTAGAAGAACTTGGAACTTTATGGGATGCTTCTTCTCCAAGCTCATCATCATGAATTTCTATGTTTTCATTGTCTCCCAAATTTTCTAGGTTTGCTGTGTTTTGGGAAACCATAAAATCAATGTCATTAATCGCACCTGAATAAGAACCGCCAGATAAATTCATTGAATTTGGACGTCGTCTTTGCCTCATTTTAGATGCAGTCTCAGCATGTTGCCCCGTCGCTCTATCTTGTCCATAAAGTTGAACCAACTTCTCATAGTTTCTAATACTCTTATTCATCCACTCTGTTGTTTTTGGTTTGGCCTGCACATAAAAAAATGGTAAAAGGATTATATCTAATAATATATATATTAACTTGCACTTCTATGTGTTAAACAAAAGGAAAAAAAATTACCTTAATTAAGTGTTGGCATACTTCCGGTTCAGCATCCCACATTTCCTTTGTTGGATTCCAAGCGAATCCACTCATCCTGTTCTTGAAGACATCGTAGCATCTGGTAAATGCTCTTTTAATGTTTTTCATTCGGTTTTGACCCTTCTCCTTATCTATTGTCTTCTCTGGAAATTTTCCCTTTAACTCATTGACGATGTTATCTAAAGCATGTGTTGTGAAGGTACTACCAATTCTATTGCCCATTGTTTGTTGATGCAAGTAATCATCAATTAAAGCGTCATCCATACTAAAGTTCCAAACACACATGGCATTTCCATCATGAACATTTGTATTTGCTTTTCTCCTTGGCATATCTCAAACTACAACAATATAATAAAAAATTAGTATCTTCTAATTTACATGTGAAGTCATATATATTACCATTAAGAGAATATATGTACATACATAAATGGCGACACATTAAATTCACGTTGCAATTAATACTATTAAGCTCACATTGCAATTAATACTATAGCAAAAGAATCCATACAAGCCATACATTAAATTCAAAAAGATACAAATAAGTATCCACTAGTTAATACATAAGAACATACATTAAGACAACATCAAAACACTTCTATTATTCAAATTATTCACTATACTTAAGCCACATTTCAGCTGCAATAGCATCTCTAATTAATTCTCCTTCCATAGTTTCTTCAGTATTTTCTCGACTGATATGATGGTCCTCTGGTGCTTTCTCTCAAAGTTCACTATCAACTTGTGCAAGTATAGCATCATCAGGATCTGCACACATTAAATAATTATGTAAGATACAATATGCAAAGATAATCTTCTTTTGTGTTTCTAAACCATGATGAGGCTCTGTAGAACTCCCAATTATAGGAAAACGCTTCTTAAGAACACCAAATGCTCGTTCGAAAGCGTTACGCAAAGACGCGTGTCGAAGATTAAATAATTCTCTTGCATTTCAGGGTGGATTCCGTGAGTACTCTTTCAAGTGATATCGTTTCCCCCTATAAGGTGTTATAAGTCCACGTCACAACATGAAGCCGGCATCAACTAGGTAATATTTCCCTAGACATAAAACAAACTTTGTTATATGTTATATAACATTTGTTGTGTTTATGTAATATTATATGTACTCATAAGTACCTTCTGGAATTTTAAGAGGGCATGTTCTAGTTAAGGCATTCTTCATAATCCTTGAGTCAGATGCAGTATCTTCCCAACCAGGTAACACATACGTGAATTTCAAATCAAATATGTATGCAGCTAAAATATTCTGTGTTGGGTATTCTTTTCTCCCACGATACTTGGGAGCTTCTGTATTATAAACTTTTACACGAATATGTGTACCATCAATAGCACCGACACAATCCTGTGACATAATTTAAAATTTTCATTTTCAACATACACACATTCGTACTAAATTTATAATTCAATAAGTATAATTTGTTACCTAAAAGTATGGGTAAAATCTAGTGTTGTTGAATATTTCTGAAGGAATTTGTATGCCATCGGGTTGTTTTAAGAATTTATCCTCCAACTCTACTATTGCTTGCAACACATTGTGAAAATGACGAAAAATAGTCTCACCAGAATGCCTGAAAAAGAAGGATAATTCACGCTGCCAAACATTATGACCTAATAGGTATAGTGTTTTCGCAACTTGTTCCTCAACGATAACTTGTCTTGATGGTCTAAGACCTCCTTCTGTTACTAACATGTCACACAATCCTTGAAAGGCTCCATGACTCATCCGTATCATATTATCACATAAATTACTTGTAAGTAAATGTGACATTAATCCATCTCGTGCTCGATCTGCTTCAAGCCGTACTTCATGTAGGATTTGGCCTCCAGTAAGTTCATCTCTACGTCTCGCATACCAACAAATTACTAGCTGATGAACTCAAACATTACTAGCTGATGTAAGTGTAGCAGTTTTATAACCTGGTCGTTCAACATAATTAGGGCCAATAAAAGTTTAGCCAACATTTGTTTCTCACCATCCATCTAAACATAACAATTTTAGTAATTAAAATGCAAATCAAATATATATGAAGAAAAAAATACTAACTACAAAACAAGGATATAGAGTTTCCATTGCATTAAATGCATCAAATACAATGCTATGATTGTTACTTTCCAAAACTTCAGAAAAATTGATGAGTATGTATCCTTTATCACTTGTCTAGCATGTTTAGTTGACTTTGTAAAAATTTAATGTGACAATTTTATCCTCTTCTTTCACCTTTTTTCTTTTTTGTGTGTGGCTGAATTTTTTTTTATATATAATTCTTTGTTACATGGCCCATTCCTTTTTAGTAATATATTATACTAAATGTTTTCCTTGCTTTTGTTTGGGTTTTTATGCTTTCAACTAGCAATTGAAATGATACACTATTGAAACATTAAATCTTCAAAAGCTTAAGACTGATAGACACTCTAGCAAAAGCTTTAATAATGTAATCAAGTGTAAATTGCCAGAAATTATAGTAGATGAGAAAAGGAGCAATAAGAAGAAAATGATATATTAATAAATAATATGTTATAAATAAAGAAAAAAAAGAATATAATAGCAATCATTGAAGCTCATAATACCGATATGTCAATATAATAATAATGCCCACTGTCATAATAAGTATCCCACACACAAAAGTATAGTATACTTTATGCATATATCAAAGAGATAAACCAAATTCTAGTCAGATGTCAGCTCTAAACAATATTTATATTAATCCTATTGAAACTATATTAGTGAACTCAGATTGAACTCCAACAAACTTCGCAATGAGTTACCGTACAAAGTCGGAAGCTGGAAATCAACATAGAAGAAAAAAGAGGGCAAGAAAAGACAAAACAAATTTTAATCTATAATATATTTTAAAAAAAGTGAACATCAGTCAATAATATATTACTGAGATCTCTACATCAACAAATGAGGTCAAACACCCTAATGAGCATTCCACATAGTAAAAGCTATAAAACCAAGTCGCAGTCTGACTCAAACTTCAATAAAACACAAGTAGTCCTATTGAAAGCACCACCTACGGACTTTGGATCAAACTGTCTCCAACACAGACTTTATGTGTGGCTAAATAAAAAAGCCAGTATGCATTATAACGGATGATGGATGGATGCAGATTTCTCTATAATTTTGTTCAAAAAATGACTGGCAAAGTGGCAATTTATTTTTCTTAATGTTTACCAAGAAAAATCCTCATTATCAAATAGAAATGCTTTCAGATAATACCAGAGATTCTAATGATTCAACCTAAACCAATCCCATATACTCCATATTCTGTTTCCCCAACTAATCCTATTGAAAAAGAAAGAGTATCAATTGCCTTGCTTGAGGGACCTATTACTTCCAGAGATATACGCATTAAAAATTCTAGGCACCAATACAACAGCATTGTCAAAATCCACAAGACTCAATATTAGCAAAGTTATTATTTTCCAAAAATACTACAAGACTAAACATAGATTTTGATTTCTCTACGGCTACTCATAAAAGGCAAGCCTTTCCTTAAGAAACCAATACGATCTCAAAGATCCACCAATACCACAAATAAAAATCACCCCAAAAATTCTTTTCCAAATCTTGACGATATACAAACATCACTTTACACCTACCCCAAATCCACAACTATTAAGCACCACAAACACATTCAAGACACGATCCATCAACAATCTTCACACAAAATCTACATAAAAACATGATCTTTTCCACAGAATCAAACAAAAAGACAACAAAATCAACAAAAAAAAACGCAAAATAGAAAAATCATCAGCAAATCTTGATCTCAAACCCAAAAAAACCACAAACGAAGAAAGAAAAGGAGAAAAGATTAGAACTCTAACGATATGAAGGGTACCTGCAGAGATTGGGAGAAAAAACTTTAGAGATCTGTGAGAGAGCGGCGCTGCTTTCGGAGATAGAGAAAGTAGCATAGAAGGGCCAAAACTAATTAGCGGCGGCTCCGAGGCGGCTGCGGCGGCGGCGGCATTCTTCGGACCCGAGCGGAAGGAGAAGGAAAGTAGAAGAAGAATGAAGGCTTCTCTCATTCTAACGAAAAATAGAAATTTAATAAAGTGTGGAATTATGTGAAACCCATAAGGGCATTTTGGTAAAAAAAAATACCAACTCTAAAACGTTCCCAACCCTCCAATTTGGCTCCAATTTGGAGGGTTGAGAAACTTGAGAAAAGTGGAGGTTTTAAAACCTCCACCAACCCCTTCCAACCTTTACCTCCCCCTAAAACCCCATATCCAAGCATGAGTTTTTAAAAACTCTTCTTTTACTTTACCTCCAAAAACCTCTATCCAAGAAATGCCTTAACCAAAAGTTAGATTACAAAAGATGAACTTTTATTAGTTTAAAACATTAATAAAAAGAATCCGATCTATTTTACACTATGCAAATAAATTACAAGTCATACTCACAACACTCGCAACACTAGAGTTTGGGTTCCCACTAATTCTCTGCTACACTTTTGCCTATACCAGAGGTTTTGTCACCTATATAACAATCATCTAAACAAAAAGGAAAAAAAAATTAAGTTTCACTTGAATAAAACTCAAATCATGCATTCAAGGTCCTAAATGCCATGCATGATAACTCCAAATTTGATCTAACTAGGCATAGCCAATATGGAGAATATGAGAAATGCGAGAACACGAGAACATACAAATGAACCCCAAAAGACACATTCTCGTGAGTGCTATAGTAACTTTACCTGAAACATAAATCATAGCATAAAATTACACCCATTTCTCTACCAAATCTTGGAGAAAAATAGTAAGGATAAATTTCTAAATTACTTGAAATATCAAAAGTCCTATTTCGTATTTGCAGAAGAAGGAAACAAAATAAAGAGGGAGAAGATGTAAGAGGAGATGAAGGAGAAGACGTAGGAAAGGAAGAAGACTAATGGTTTGAAGAGAGAAAGAATGGATAAGATTTCGAAGGGTAAAATTTAAGGATTAATAAAAAGTTGAAAATTACCATTTTATCCTTTTTTAAGAAAATGAAAACAAAAGGATTTCGATGAAATGGAATACTTCCATGTGATTTAACCTTAAAACACACACACGCGCGCGCGCACACACACACACATACACACAAGGGATCACTCCAAAAGGATTAATCATGAGCTAATCCATGCATGACTCAAAGATACTAGGCTTAGGATAGGATCGAGAAAAAAATCAAAATTTACTATGCTATACCGACACACCTAACCCTAGTTCCTACTGGTGCCGGATATCTCAAGTGTCCTACTAATTCCAAGGTGCCATTATCTCTACTAAACAATGAATGAGTATTGTGATTCCACTGAAGAGTCTTTTGTAGTATAGGTAAATCAAATATAACAACCAATGGATACCTCAAGTGCCCGTTAGATGGGAGGGATGAAAACTCATGGAAGATCTCTTTCTTTGACCATGCAAAACCCTTACCTCGACATTAGGGACAAGGTCTCTCTTGAAGGGTGTAAAAATGTTATATTTCCTTACAGGGTGGTAGTAAAGGTAAAGTATAGTAACGAGTCAGTAGAGTGCTTTGCAGACAGATTATCATCTAATGAAGAGCACCAATCAAACCAGACTAAAGTTGAGGCTCTAAATGCTGGATGTGTGGATGAGTCAGTATTGCAAATGGGATGTAACATGAAGGTGAGCGAAGGAAGACACATAAGCAATAAGAGAATGAGAGAATCGTGCATGTGAGAAGTTTGTTATGACTTAAAGAAAGGCATATAAAAGATAATGAGGGGGAGAAGGAAAAGGTGGGATATGAGCTGTGGATCATTTCGTCCTTAGAGGGAGTATTCACATTTATCTATCTTGTTATTAGTATTGATGCGAAGTTTAAGTATTTTCTTCTCTAATGTTGTTGATTTTTTTATTGAATATTTGGTGAGTAGATTCATGTTTCATTAGGTGAATGAACTCATATTTCATTGGTGAATGTTCTCATATTTTCTCTGACTAGTTCATTGATTACAACAGCTTCTACACTGGAAGTTTCTCTAACCAACAACTCTATTTTTAACTCTAAAGTTGAATATTCTAAAAATATTTTTCGCACTTCACAATTTATATATTCTACCATTAACAAATTTAATCAACTTGAATTCTTTTTCACTTTTAATTATCGAATTTAAATATTATATTATTTAAAATATATTTTTTATTTTTATATTTATTACAAATATTTATTAAATATAAAATAAAATTACTTGTGAGTAATTTGAATAAAAAATAATAATTCGATTGATAAAAAAAATACAAATGCAAACTTTACATTAATTAATTAATGAAAACATAACATACAAATAAGGTAGATAGTAAACCCCATTATTGGAAACTAAAGTAGCACACAAGTTTTTAATTGTCTTCATTATTTGCATAGCGCAACTATAAATGTTCAATCAATGCATTACAAAGTGCATTATGAGGGTCTTTATTCTTAATTTGCCTATAACGATAAAGAAATTGTTCAAATCGAGCATTTTCATCTTGTAGCAATTCAAATGCTGGGGTTAACACTTCGCTTGCATTCACGATTGGTACATTGAGATCTTGTTCATCCTAGACTATCATGTTGTGCATAATAATGCATGCAGTCATTATGTCACGTAAGACATTTTTTCTCCAAAACCGTGTTGGTCCTGTCACAATTGCAAAACAAGATTGTAGAACACTTCCAACTTCATTAGTTGCACTTTACATGTTGTGCTTTTTTTTATTGCTGTCGATAATAATCTATGTTAACATTATTTTCTATGTTTTTATTTTATTGTTCACGTAATTTGTCTTAATTTTAATGAATTTATATTGCTTGTATTATTTTCTCCAATTTTTTATTTTTTATTTATTAAAAAATATAAAATTAAATTATACGTTATTAATTTGATTAAAATATGAAATTATAAATATAAATTTTGTAATGATGTATATTTATGTGGTTAAAAGTAGACCAAAATCATAAATTAATGACCCAAACTTTATTAAACAACTATTAAAAAATACAGTACAATATAAATATTAAATAATTATTAAATAAATAAATACATAAAAAATAATAAAAATGGCACTGTAGAGTTTTTTGGATTTGGTGCAGGAAATGGAGCTTAGTTGGAGTGTCATCTTGCTCCAAAATTTAGTTTTTAAAGCGGGGTTTGGGATGCTCTTGTTACTTAAGGTCCGTTTGGTTCGGAAGTGAAATGCTGAAGTGATGGAAGTCTGGAAGTGGCACTTCCGTGGAAGTGAGGAGTTCAGCTGGAAGTGTCCACTTCAGTGTGTTTGGTTGTGCTGGAAAACATGACTTCTGGGACCACTTCCTGTGTTTGGAAAGTAGGAATAGGAATCTGGAAAATCCCACTTCAGCCACTTTTTGGTGTTTGGTAACACCGAAGTGGGATATAATCACCACTTCCGGAAATAGGGTAAGGTTACCCCCTTAGTTTGTAAAATATAAATACATGCTCAATTTAATTTCATTTTATGAATTTGATTAACATATTAAGTAAATATTTAATTATTTCATTATAACAAATTAAGTAAATATTGAATTATCGGTTAATTGAAATAAGTATTTTTAACTAATTCGCTTCAACGTTGGTGACTTTGTTAAATGACTTGCAATGTTGGGTCACGGTCATAGATGTCGAATCGTCCGGTGTAGCCGTACTTTAGTTTTTCAAAAAATAAAAGTCGATACATATGAAATTACGGAATAATTTTTAAAATAAATTACATAATAACAAATTACAAAAGAAAAACATGCATTGGAAAGTTATATTGTGCGAACTTTGCGGCCGACGAAAATTTCAAAATATAATACAAAGATAAAACCACACATCACACAAGAAAGACTTGTATAATCCATGGTTTTCTAAGAAAAAAGATTCTCGACAGAACAACGAGAAATTTGTAATTTTAAATATAATAAGGAGTTGTTTAAAATTGAATATTTACTTTGACCCATCTTAAACACCCACGTACTCTTTCCCTCAAGATGGTCGTTGACCTCACAACACTTGAAAAATATCTTACACATTGGCTCAAGTCTTGTTTTGTACATTATCGCGTTTTTTGAAATCTTGTTAAAGTTTTTTTATAATTTGGCATTTTTGTATTTTTTTTAAATAATGAAGTAAACCTATTCAATTTCATTACTAATAAAAACAAATGAACCAAAAAGCGTTCAACCAGAATTCTAACATAAATAAATTTTCCTTTTCATCTCCACTTGAATAATTGTCAACATACCAAAACCTCAACAAATATCCAACAGGAAGAATTGAAAAACATGTTCTATACACCATTCCATTTACATATCCAGTTCCATACACATCTTTCATCAGGTTTGTACTCATTTAGCCCTATCTTAGAACTTCCTTCCAATAAATCCAGCTTCATTTCAGAACCTAAAGAGGACCAATTTCATTAGCAATTATATGTAAAGGCAAATGATAAATAACTAAACAGTCAACACTTACACCTTACCTTCGCCTAAAATTCCCTGCGTGTATGGCTCTCCAACATTCATCCCACTAATGAAATCGCCCAACTTGGAGAAGTTGTACACCTGGTGGCACTTCTCACACAATATTATCAATTCCTGCAAAATTAATTATAGCAAAATTAAAAACCACATTTTCATTGAGCAAACATAACAAACACAAAATATACTATTGTGTCAACACCGAGGCCAACATCTACCACCTGCAACGCAACAAAGAAAAGAAATCACAACATTGACGTTAACACCAAAGCAAACTACACACCAACAGCATGACCACATGGCCAGTACACTGACGTGAACCTGCAGGAAAGATAAAACAACATCGCAGTACACAAATGCATGCGCGATCGCTACAGCGCCATCCATAACATGCATGGAGTCAAGCAGTTAACACAAACAAACAAGCACAAATCAACACAGAAACGATGAACGTTCTAAAGTAAAATCAAAGCGTGTTGCACACGTGCGCTTCATGTTTCACGTCCGATGAAGTCGTGAACCCATCTTGCGACCCTCAGGGGACGGTCGTGAAATCGCATCCCGCAGGACGGTGAAATCGTTTGCTGAGCCTTCCGACCCAGCCATCACATAAGTGAATTTCAGATCGGGGTTCACAACGGCCAGCACATTTTGAGTTGGTCCTTTGCGGCCACGGAATCGTGGCAATTCTTCCGGAGGGACACATACATCAATGTGTGTTCCGTCTAACAATCCTATGCATTCCTACACGAAATTAATTGTAAGGTCCCACTATGTAGTGGGTAGTAATTAACTAATTATAACTTTCATTCGAGAGAAGATGTGTTCATACTTTGAAAAAGGGATACCAGTTTGAACTGCACTCAATATCAGGATGGCATGCTCCGCTCGGATGGTGGACAAAGTCGTCACGAATAGCGCACATCGCCCGCAGGACAGCATTGAAGTAACGACTGATTGTCTCCCCCGAGCGGAGGAACTCAAGTCGCACTGTCCGATTCTTCGTGTTGTGCCCTATGATGTGCAAGAAAATTGCAAGTTGTTCCTCGATGGACATGTGTCGGCTATCTACTAGCAGATGCTTGTCTCGCATAATTGATGCAAGGTACATAAAGGGACCGACGTCCATTCTAAGGTAACTGACGCAATAATCCGCACCACTGCGTAGAATACGTTCCATGTGTCTTTTCCTTGTCAGGTCACGGAAAATTGATGGTTCCCTATACCTAGTACGCTCACGTTCATGTAATTCTTCATTTAGGACTGCAACGGCAACTACCATAGTTGTGAACGCTGCGGCAAACACCGTCAGACGCTCTTGCATTGCCGAAGAGTCCATCTACATCGATTACATTGGTCGAGGTTTGAAACAAAAAAGGAAAATAACAATATGAGACAGGACAGCCCATACACTAAAGCATGTTGAAATGCACTATATTACCCAAAGGATATAAAATAAGATGCTTACAACATTGTGAAATGCGATTATGAATAACAAGTTAAAAGTGAAATTAACATATGCATTCAGAAATATTTCAAGTAACTGTAGGCTGGACAACATCAGTATGCAATACGTAGGTGCATCATTTAATTAACAGCAAACAATCATCAGTTAGGGTACATACCCGGTTATAACGGGCACCAACATTCTACAAGCACCAAAGCAAGGGTGGACTAGACGCGTTACGATCACGACACAAATACCAGTTAACGTAATATAACAAAGAACAACAATAAATAAGTTAGCATCAACACACAATGAAATACCGCTGAAAAAACAAAATGGGCTTGATGGGCTCAGAACCAGTGTATGGCATTTTTCAGTAATGTCACAATTACTACCACTAAGGCAACATTGAACTACACGGAGGACATATGGCTGCAGCGGGTGCCCGTCACACACATGAAACCTACAACCCCAAGTACAAACACATGGTTCTGAAGTGGGCTGGCAAAAGGACGTCGATAAATAAATTATCGGTAGGCGGGGGTTGTAGGTGACAGGGGACAGGCCATCCTAGCTGGCTCGCCAGTGTCTCAAGAATCGGCACTGGATTTTGTGAAAACAAAACGAGAGTGGTAGACATCATCATTGCCCAAAACACATAAAGGATGAGGAAAACAAGAATGATGAGCCTATTAAAAAATCTAAATCAGGGATAACAGATGCAATCATTCAATTAAAGAAAGACAGTTTGTTGAGAGAAGTTAAGCTATTGAATATGTAAAATAGGGAATCATGTAAATTAAAGAAAGAAGTGCAGTTGTGAATACGTAAGCAATTGCAAAATTAAAATAGGGCATCTAGTGAAATGCGGTGCACAACAAACTCCTTTGAGAAATCCATGATAATATATAACCAGTCATAAGAAAATGCAGGTTACGAAACATTCATTCAAAACAAAAAAATGAAACCAAACAGAACATGGCAGTAGTCAGAGATAACAGGTGTCTTACACATGAATGATGAGCCAAGTAACCAATTTAAATGAGTCATAACATATACAAGCAGTGAATTAAAAAGAGAAAGGCATCTGTGAGTGATTAACAAATTTAAAACAAAAATGATGTGGACCACAGGACATAACAGAAGTGGAAAACATGAATGATGAGCCAATGAACAAATTTAAATCAGGGATAACAGATACAATCAGTCAATTAAAAAAGGAGAGGCAGTTGTGAGTACTTAAGAAATTGGACATGTAAAGTGGGCCATCTTGTCAAATGTGAAGCACAGCATACTCAATTGAGAAAGCCAACATAGTATAAATCCAAAAAGAAGAAAACACAGCTGAGGAAACCTTCATTTAAAACAAATAAAAAAAATAAAAATTGAAATGAAACCACAGGTATTACAGAACATGAGAGCAAGATAGTTGTCATGCCAAGATATTAGTCAAGTATTGAAAAAATGTAATCAAAACACATGTACTAAACGGCATGCATAATATAAAACCAAACAGAACATGGCAGTAGTCAGAGATAACAGGTGTCTTACACATGAATGATGAGCCAAGTAACCAATTTAAATGAGTCATAACATATACAAGCAGTGAATTAAAAAGAGAAAGGCAGCTGTGAGTGATTAACAAGTTTAAAACAAAAATGATGTGGACCACAGGACATAACAGAAGTGGAAAACATGAATGATGAGCCAATGAACAAATTTAAATCAGGGATAACAGATACAATCAGTCAATAAAAAAAGGAGAGGCAGTTGTGAGTACTTAAGAAGTTGGACATGTAAAGTGGGTCATCTTGTCAAATGTGAAGCACAGCATACTCAATTGAGAAATGCAACATAGTATAAATCCAAAAATAAGAAAACACAGATGAGGAAACCTTCGTTTAAAACAAATAAAAAAAATAAAAATTGAAATGAAACCACAGGTATTACAGAACATGAGAGCAAGATAGTTGTCATGCCAAGATATTAGTCAAGTATTGAAAAAATGTAATCAAAACACATCTACTAAACGGCATGCATAATATAAAACCAAACAGAACATGGCAGTAGTCAGATATAACAGGTGTGGAACACAGGAATGATGAGCCAAGTAACCAATTTAAATGAGTGATAACATATACAAGCAGTGAATTAAAGAAAGAAAGGCAGCTGTGAGTGATTAACAAATTTAAAACAAAAATGATGTGGACCACAGGACATAACAGAAGTGGAAAACATGAATGATGAGCAAATGAACAAATTTAAATCAGGGATAACAGATACAATCAGTCAATAAAAAAAGGAGAGGCAGTTGTGAGTACTTAAGAAATTGGACATGTAAAGTGGGCCATCTTGTCAAATGTGAAGCACAGCATACTCAATTGAGAAAAGCAACATAGTATAAATCCAAAAATAAGAAAACACAGATGAGGAAACCTTCGTTTAAAACAAATAAAAAAAATAAAAATTGAAATGAAACCACAGGTATTACAGAACATGAGAGCAAGATAGTTTTCATGGCAATATATTAGTCAAGTATTGAAAAAAATGTAATCAAAACACATCTACTAAACGGCATGCATAATATAAAACCAAACAGAACATGGCAGTAGTCAAATATAACAGGTGTCTTACACATGAATGATGAGCCTATTAAACAATATAAATCAGAGATGACACATACTCAATTAAGAAAGGCAACATAATATAAAACCCAAAAGAAGTAAACACAGGTGAGGAAACCTTCATTTATTAAAACGAAAGAAAACAATGAAATCAAACCACTGGTATTACTCAGACATAAAGGATGAGGAAAACAAGAATGATGAGCCTATTAAAAAATCTAAATCAGGGATAACAGATGCAATCATTCAATTAAAGAAAGACACTTTGCTGAGAGTAGTTAAGCAATTGAATATGTAAAATAGAGCATCTTGTAAATTAAAGAAAGAAGTGCAGTTGTGAGTACCTAAGCAATTGCAAAATTAAAATAGGCCATCTAGTGAAAAGCGATGCACAACAAACTCCATTGAGAAATCCATGATAATATAAAACCAGTCATAAAAAAATGCAGGTTAGGAAACATTCATTCAAAACAAAAAAATGAAATCAAACCACAGGTATTAGGCAGAGATAACAAATGTGGAACACATGAATGATGAGTCAATTAACCAATTTAAATGAGGGATAACATATACAATCAGTGAATTAAAGAAAGAAAGGCAGTTGTGAGTACTCCATGCTTAAGAGAAAAACAAACAGAGATAAATACATGTTAAGACATGGTGATTAATAAAACGTGTGAAATCGATCGACATGTAAGCGACAAGTTAAATCATTTCAAGAAGCAAGTCATCGATAACAGATATGGATAAATTGCATTTTGTTTTGGGCTTTCAGAGCTCAATAGGTTACGAACCGTGAATGAACAACTATGAACCAATTGTTGGAAAAATGAATGGGAGAAGGTGGTAGATAGGAAGAATTTTCAAATCTAAAACAACAACTTACCGAAATTGCTTCAGGACACAACAAAGAGAAAGATGATCGTGAGAAATGGTCGTGCAGCACAACAGCTTTGGAAATGCTTTTTGAAGAAAAAAACAGATCTGGGGAAAAAGGCGAAAGTGACGATGAAATAGCACGAAAATATGTGTACATTAGAAAATTGACTATGCGAGTGGAAAACTAAGAAAATACTCACCAGTACTGGAAAACTAAGAGAATAGGAAATGACCGACAATTGCAAGACCTGTGCAGGGATTTCGCACATGCATTAGCTGAGCAAGGAGAACGTGGAAATAAACGAAATAATATACACTCACAACCAAGGCAAAACGAGGGACGACTGAGCCGTTGGACGCCGGAGAGATTTCTTGGAGAAACCCCCTTCACAGCAACAAGATCTCGTTCTTGGACGAGTCATCCATGTCGAACATTGGCAGTGAAAAACTCAGAAGGATAGGGGAAGGAGGCGCAGTGGAGGGAAGGAAAGGAAGGTGGAGGATGGGGGTCAGTGGAGACGGGCTTTCACCGGCGAGATTCGACGACGAGGAGTCCGGAGGGGCGGCGGCTCATAAGAAACCCTAGTCGTGCGAAGAGGCATTCGAAGTGGAGATCGTCGCTCGGGAAGTGGAGGTCACAATAATCTCTCACGTGACTCGCGCATGCACGGAAGTGAGAGGCCGAAGTGATGGCTTCGGGCTTTTCTGGCCTGAACTCAAAGGCTGAAGTGGGGGAGCTTGGAACTAGTCACATCACCACTTCCAAGCCCACTTCAGTGAAACAAACACACTGAAGTGAGCTGGAACTCATCACTTCAGCCAGTTCAGTCCCCACTTCCGTGAAACAAACGGACCCTTAGAATTTAAAATAAAGATTTAGATCCCTTAGAGCGTCTCCCAAGGCTTCAACTTCCAAAATATTTATCAAAATTTTCTAATATTAAAACAACACTATATTTTAATTTTTTTAATTTTTAATTTTTTTTATCAAAATTTTATTATCGTTATTGCCCTCATCTCTTTCACAATATTTTTTTCTCCACAAGATTTTGTAGAAAAAAATGGCAAATAAGGAAAGAAAAAAAGAAAGAGGAGCTAGTAATGTTTTTAAACAAATATTAAAGGTATTAAAAAATGTTACAGGGACAAAGAAGGTTCTTGCTCTTTTTATTATTATACTAACCGTATCAAGTCTTATTTTGTTTGTGCTTTGCAAGGACCAAAGGTATGAAGAAAATATAACCTGATATATGTGGTGGGATAAATGTCATGTAAAATTTCTAAAGCGATTCTATTTATATTCTTGCAAAATATTTTACATAAGCATTTTAATTTATGTGCATCTATAAACCAAAAATATCATTTGCCAACTTTAAATAATTATTTGGAGTTTACAAGCTTAACTTAATATAAGATTTGTTTTCTAGTGAGTGCGGCTAATTGCCTGTTTGGCTCCTTATATTTTTCTTAATTATATTCATTCACTCAATTGCCACACATTTTTCTTAATCCCAACATGGTCAAAACCTAACTACAAACAGTGAAATGATAATAGAAATATAATAGATTTTGGGATTTTATATGTGCAATTAATAAATAATTCCATTTTTACCTAATTACTTTAGCTACATAGAAGATACAAATGTGTGTGTATATATATTTGAAAAACTTTTTAAAAATTGAAAAATATAATTTTGATATTTAATGGGGATATATATGAAAAAAGGTTCCAGTTAAAGATCTGATCACTTGTATCTTCGGACCACGGTAGCCTGCGACACGACATCGCCGGCGTGGAGCCATGCCCGCTGATGAGGATGAAGCCAAGGAGCCCCGGCCACGCCCTAGACTCATCGTCCTTATCGCTTCTTTCCTCGTCTCTCACAGTACTCTCTTCAGGTACTCCAATCTCACATCCCTCTCTTCGCTTTTTTCTTCTTCTTTCATTCCTGTGATTTGGATGATGAATTGTTGATGAACAGTGTGGTGTGCTGCATCTCCGGGTTGATTGCGCTTTTGCTTCTCCCTGTACTGGCCAAGAACACCTATATATCAGAGAACGCTCTCATGCCTGGTTAGCCCTACAATAACGTGTCTTTGATTCAATGTATCCTAAAAGACTTGTTTTTTGTTGTTATTTGAGATGTATGCTTTTGCGGACGCATTTTTTTGGTAGATCTGGAAAAGATAGGAATTTGAGAATGAATGCGTTGTAATTGTGCTTATCGTTTAATGAACTTGACATGGAGTTGATGTAATGTGTTTATTAGTGATTTATTAACATTTTGTAAGTTGGAGCGTAGTTGGATCAGTTTTCTCTTGTACTATGCAGTGTAGTCCATTAGTGTGACAGGGTTCCAAGTTTGTGGATAGCAACAATTAAGATTAAATGATTGTGAAGGAAATGAATATGTTTTTTTATCTTTTTCCTGATTATATTTGGCAGTGTAAACCTATTTCAGTAACATAGATTTCGTGTAGGTGAAATTAATTTTTGAGGCTTAGAACATGCCCTTTTACACGGTCAGTGAATGATTTATAAGTAGGTGGCTAAACTTGAAGTTGTTTCAATAAAGATAGAATTGTGGATACTAATTCAAAATAGGAGAAGTGGCAATTTTCTATATGTATAAATACTTAGCAGCATTTCTCATTCTCTTGCCTTTTATCAAGACTTTGGTAAACTGGGATCTTTATAAGTGATTGATGCTTAATACGAAGATTGTATAACATACTTTTTCCTATGTCTTATGGATTTATAATCAGATTTGATTTCTTTGCTCAGCAATTGCTGTGAAACTCTTGCTGGTTGTAATATGCTTCATTTAGTGTGCAATTATGGGAGGAAATGCTGTATGTGACTATTTTTACATTTTTAGAATTTCTAGAAATACGGGTCTAAATACTGCTGTATCGGCAGGTTCTGCTAACCCTGTATTTTCTGGACAAGATGTATCAGAGGCAAGCAGACTTGTTACGGATATTACTGAAATGCAAAAAATGGGAAAGACGACGGGGATGTATGTCATCTGGCCAACTTTTCCTGTGCTTTATGTCAAGCTTTAACTTAATGAAGGTGTCATCTTTAGATCATTTGGCATGAAAGTTTCACTTCATTTAGTAATGAAGGTGTCATCTTTAAGTTAATGAAGTTTGATATTGTTGGCCAATATCAAACTTTTTCATTGAAAATGAAAACATCTAATTTCATTGAAAAGTGAAAATCTCGAAAGCCTTTGCTTGGATAACCTAAATTAAATCTATATCTTATGAGAATTAGATTTCCTGCAATAAATATATTTTCATCTCTGTAGTGTTTGTAAAATTTTTGGCAGAATATGATGTAAAACATTTGTGTGAAATTGCTCAACGTTTCCATAACAAAAGTGATAATCATAATTTCTTTTCCTGAATTGCTCATAGTTGCCTATAACTCGAGGAATTAAATGTTAAAAATCTGAAAGTTTGTAAGCTAGCGCAGGCAGATATTTCTATAATTGACATTCTTCATTTTATTGCTTGTTGGGCACAGTATCAATGCCGAACCAACTCAATTCATCTCATAGTTCAATGCCAATTTGTTCTACTTGAAGTTCTTTGTTGGATGCAAAGTTTAAGTGGAAAATATTTTGGCCATCTTGTCCTTTTGGCACAATAATTTGGTTTTACATGGAAACTATGGTTAAAGAAATCTGGTAAAAGACATTAATTTTACCATACTGAAAATTGGCTTGTCTTGTCCAACAGCCTATCTACTTAACTACAAAGGAGCTACTTAACTACAAAGGAGAACGGAAACCTATTATTTAGACAAATGAACTGCATGTTTGATTACCTATTGGGTTTTTGATCTCAACTATAATAATGCCATGCACAAGGGAATTCATCCAATATGGATTCCGCTGTAACTTTACGACAGCCAAATTTATTATGGAAGCTTTTTTTTAAATGTGATTTAAGTGTTAAAGTATTGCATGAAAATAATCATCATTTTTTATTACATGGTTTGTCTCAATTTTAGTTTCTCATTCTCTGTTGTAACTTTCTCATTTGATATTAACCATTCATTATGGTTCTATGGTTCAGTTAAATTTATGAAGCACTTTTTCACAATAGATATTGAGCTTTTTTCTTGTTTTGGTGTGCAAACAGAGAAATTCAAAGATTAATTATTCAGCGTATGGCTGATGTGGGTGCTGAAGTCTATTACCACAAGTTCCAGCCACAAAGCAATCAGTTTCATCCTTTTCGCTTTTTCTCTTGCGACTCCAATTCAGCAGTGATGGAAAGTAAGAGTAATACTTCTTATGGTCTCAATACTGTAGGTATAATTCGTGCTCCTCGTGGTGATGGTAAAGAAGCCATAGTTTTAGTAACTCCATACAATTCAGAATATGTCAAACTAAATGACGCATTATCCTTAGGCCTTGGGTTTTCGATCTTTTCACACCTTGGCCATGTTTCATGGTTAGCAAAGGATATTTTGTGGCTGGCTGCTGATTCACGATATGGGGAATATTCCTCTGTTTCTGCATGGCTGAAAGATTATCATAACCCTGTTTTCTTCAGTTCAGAGAATGCAGATACAAACATACCTCGTGATAGAAATTTTCTTAACATACATAATAAGAACATGTTAAATGGGAGAAATGTTGATGTGTTCAAACGTGCTGGCACAATGGCTGCTGCCCTTGTGTTTAAGGTTGTGGAGAAGATGGAAAGAGATCCAAGGGATATTCTTACAATTTATGCAGAAGCGTCCAATGGTCAGATGCCAAACTTGGACCTTATCAATGTTGTCCATTACTTAGCTGTTCATAGGCACAGTTTTCGTGTAAACATTGGGAAACTAGCTTCTCTAGTAAACTCAGTGTGGTTTAATCTTATTGGACAAATTCTGGAATGGTTTGGCAAATTAGCTAAAAATCTGAACCAAAAATGGAACTTTGGCATTTCGTCCGCTGATTATGTTGAGGAGGTTGCTACAGTCGCAAGCTCAATGTATCAACAGGTAGCAATAACTGTTTTCGGAGTTTTCTTTGTAGGACTTGTTTAAACTCAGTATATGCTCTATTTCTTGCAGGCACTTGGTGTGCCTACTGGTTCACATGGTGCTTTCCGTGATTATCAAGTGGATGCAATTACTTTTGGTTTTTCATCCAGGTTCTATCTGAATAATGAAAACATGCAATCTTCATTTATTTTGAGAGGTGGTAGGTTGGTACCTGTTCAACTTTTCTTTTATTTTTCCTTTTTGTTTTTGAAAGCTACTTGCAATCTAAAGGAGAAGATGTCACTTTTTGATGAATTTGCCTGAGAATGTAGCACAGCGAGTTTGCTTGATTTGCCTTCTTTTGTTGCTTTATGAATCACACACTTGTCTTCTTGCCGATGTTGGATTTTGCTGTCACAAGGCTGTTGATATTATTGTATAGATGGCCAGTCAATAGCATAGTAATGAATTAGTAAATTATACTGCAATGGTTATTGGCTCATGAATACTAATTATTTGTTATGATGAGTTCTAATGTGCAGTCATTCTTTGTTGGAATTATGCTGGTATAAATATTAATTAACCAAAGATCGAGTGGTATATTAATGTTTAGAATATAAACTCTTATTTAAAAATGGAAAATTTAGTAATGCAACTACTGATTATAACAATTTGTTTTATTTATATTCAACAGTTCCAAAGGTCTGATTTCTCACCTAGGCGCACCCAAATTGTAAAAAATCACAAATTTAGTTTCCAATGACATTTAGTGGAGATCACCATTAATTTAGATTCACAGAGTAATTTATGTTAAGAGAGTGTGATGTTAACATCGAAATACCACCTTAATGCATAAACGAATTTCAAGTAGTAGAGCAGTTTGGAACTGATCTCTAATAATGGTCAGGAATGAGATAACAAGAGCTGGTATGTGAATAAAAAGATGGTAAATCTGGGTAATATTTAGCTCTAGTGTATCATGATTCATGACCACGTTGTCCATTTCTTACTTGCAAGTCAGTTGGAATAAATCAACCATCACTGGCAATCCATCCCAACTGTAGATGGTATGGAACTATTTGGCATCTCTGCCTATTATTATATATGGATGTCTTAACTCTTTCACCTCCCAATTCTTGACTCTTCATTAATATATCTATAATGTGAAAATGTGAGGTCAAACCTATGGGTTGCTTGTTGTCCAAGCCTAATATGGATTATATCACCTTTAGAATTATTACATCTGTAACTTTGTTTCTGATTACTTGTACTTTGAATGCAGGTTGATTGAAGGAGTCGTACGTTCCGTGAATAACCTCCTTGAAAAGTTTCACCAGTCATTTTTCCTGTATATGATGACTGCTCCAAACAAGTTTGTGTCAGTTGGAATCTATATGATTGGGTTCGCACTACTTGCACTGCCACTTCCTGTTGTCGCTGCTTCACTTTTTCTAAACCGCAAAGCCACAGGCTTTTCCGGCACTGAGGATGCAAAAGTTGCTTTTGGATCATGGAAATGGCTCCATGCTGCAAAAGCTGTGCTTATGATAGACCTATGGGGTTTGATTGCCGCACTGATGCCGTATTTTATTTCCCAAATCCCAAACGTAACATCCACCCAGAGCATGCTTCTATGGGTTGCATTCTCTGTTTCCATCCTGCTTGTATTGTACATGATCTTGGGTTCCCCTTATTCGCACTCGGGTGATGTTGAATGGCAAACTCTTAAAGCAGTTATGATTGCTTCTGTTGCTATAGGTCTGGGCCTCATGTCAATCATCAATTTTGCAGCAGCTCAGATTGGTGCATTGCTTATTGTTCCGATGTGCTTAGTAGTTCGTCCTTTGAAGAAGCATATGCAGGGAGCTCTGATTCTTAGAGCTCTTTCCCTTGTCTGTAATCTTGTTATGGTGGTTATCGGATTCCCTCCTGCTGCTTTATTGTTAATGAAAGGCTTCTCTGAAGGATTTGAAGGAGTGGGTATTGGTGCTGTCTGGGAAGTAGCAGAATTCCTTTGGGCTTGGAATAGTGCTACTTATCTATATGTGTTTCTCGTGCACCTTCCTTGTTGGGTTATCTGCATTCATATATTACTGCACCCATGACTGAGAGTTCCTCTATGCTTGAAGATTATTTTCAAAACAGATGGAAAATTTTTGTAGCCACCGCACCTTGAAGAATGATTTTTACCAGGTTCCTTCATCTTCTGACCAAGTATTTCTCAAGATAAACTTCATTTTTAAAATGATCAATGGTCTGCAGTTCGTATGAACGAAGAATGATTGTGTAAATCTGAACATTGAAGCGATATACTTCTAATTATGTGATTTCCAATTTCGATCAATGAATTTGAATTGTATTACATGTGACATATGCTTATGAGTTGTGATACAAATCAAATCCTCTTTCTTCCTTGCCCGGAGAACACAGGCACAGATAATCCTTATGACAGAGCTGTTTGTATTTGACTCATCAAAATGAAACCTCTGGGCTAGCAAATATCAGAACTTTGATGTGGAATGTGCTTCCCAGGCGTCGGATATGTTGATACGGTTTATTATGTTATTGTGTCTTGTTTAATTCTTAGATTTGGTTTGATTTTTATAAAAATTCTATGACTGTTGTGGTCCATGTGAATATGGAAGTCCACCATTTCCTTGCATGCTTGCCTGTTAAAGGGATATGCACAATGAAAGTACGGGAGATGCATACATCCTGAAGTACGCAATTTCAGTTATCAGTCTCCTTTAAGTTATTTTTGTTTGAAATATGTGATTTATTTTTTTCATGCCAAAAAGAACAGACAGCTCAATGGTGTGTGGGCTACAGCCTATGGGGCCACGCGTAATGCACACCTATAATTTATGCTTATAGTTTACAGGCACACATTCTCACAATGTGGATTTGAATTCTTATTACTTGAAAATGTTTTTGAGTGCACCTAAGTACTAATTGACCCTATATGCTTTGGCATAGTTAGTTTGAGATGTGTTTTTTTTTCTCTTATGTAAAGTTATGTTTTTAATAAATAAAACAAATAATTTCTGTTAAATAAAAAAATATTTTGCTCCATTAAATCATATGCAGTTTGGTCACCCAATTTCATACCACACATTTGCTCAATTTGACTGATATGCAAAGTATCAGTTTTATCTCATGACATATCAAGCCTTTTTTTTTAAGAAATAAAAATCTAATTTTGGTAAACATTGTTTTTAACTCAATTCTTCGTTCTATTGAATTCACCACCCTCTTTTTATTATTATTATTTTTTTTTTACTTGAAATCGGAATGTTTGAAAGTCTCTCACCAACACCTTTCGCTTACCCTCTGGTAGTTCGTTATTATGAAATTAGTACATTTTTCATGGTATATAGATATATACAATATGCAGAAAACCCCTTAAAAATAATTTTTTTAGCTTATATACACATTCACAAACTCCTCGCTCTGTGGCCGAGCCTCCCATGGCTACTCCTTGGTCTCGGATCGCAATTCCTCTCCGCTGTCTCCTCTCCTACCGGCCACCCCTCCGCGCCCTCTCCACTTCTGCCGCCAACCCTGAGCTATCCCATGATTCCTCCGAATCCTCTCCAAAGGGCAACATCAATGGCGACGACGCGATATTTGTGAAGGGGCCGTCGTCAATGGGGTCGGCTACGCGGGATGGTACGTCGGTGACCATGCCGATGTCCTTCATGACTGGCTCCATTGTTGGCAAGCGCTTCTACAAGGATGTCACTACAAGACTGGCTGACGATGGAAATGGGTGGACGGTGATGCTGGATTATAGAACCCTCAAGACGCCGTCTAAAAGGCCGCTCAAACTCCCCACCCTCGCCCTCGCCAAGGCCATCGCCGCTGAGTGGGAGTACCAGGTCCGTTGCCTTTCTCTTGAGATTCATCTCGAATTGGGTAACTATGCTGAGTATCTTCATCTTTTTTAGTTTCTTCAATAGTTAAGTACTATGTAAGATATTAATTCAGTGAGTTGTAGTATTCGCCGGTGAATTGTTAGAAATCAACAGCTAAAAGAAACGAAATTGGTGGAGATTGATGAGTAAAAAAGTATTAATTTTGAGCATTAAATTAGCATGCCAAATTTCCTCTTGTTTGCCATTGAACATGATAACTATTTATCTTGTTTTGTTTACATGCTTGAAGTTCAAGTTGCACTTGTATCAAAACCTAGCCATTTATGTTGCTGCTAGAGAGCTTCTACATCTGCCTTTTATATGGAGATTTTTGAATGTCATCCATGAAGATATCTCAAGCCTTTTTAGGATGCTTTATGGAAGAAATCAATGAATGGAATTTCATTCTGCTCGTTTTGTAAGTTTTGGCTGCCTAGGTTTTAATGATGAACAGGGGCACTTCTAATTGACTGCATAAATGCAGTGCCATATATAACAGTTATAATTGATTGATTGGTATCCACCTAGAAAGTAATTGGCTGGCTAGTTTTAATAACCACTTGTATCTGGCACGCAATACAATATATGTTTCATAGAAAAACATCTTGAATTATACTCATGGATACCTAAATAATCTTCTTTGTATATGTGTGTTTGCAGCCTGCTTGAGTGCCACGTTTCCTAGGCTCTCTAGCTGTGTAGAACTTTGTTTCTACCTTGAGTTTTCATTTTTGTAGTCATGTTTTTTTAATTTTTTTTGTTTACCGTTATCCTTGTTCCTTCTTTTTAATATTTTTTGTCATTCTTTTAGATAATTATCCATTATAATTTTGTTGTTTGAATAGCAAGCAGATGGGATTAGGCCCTTCACAATGCCGATGATGAAACTTGCTTGTACTGCTCTAGAAAGAGTTCCCCTTACACGGAATAAAGTTATTGAAAATTTGATGGTGAAATTTCATCAAGATTTGGTATTTTGCCGAGCTCCCGGGGATAGTGATTTGACAAGAAGAGTTTACGGTGAGTCCTCTACAATGCTATTCCATATGCCAAGGGTAGACAGTAGGCTGAAAATGTAGAGGTGAAGATCATTTAAAGAAATTTTGTGAAACAACTAAAGCTATTACTTAGATGGGCAGGTGATATTAAAGCGTAATGCTTTTGATCTGCTACCGTCAAATCTTTATGCCCATGTGAAAATGTGTTTTGTGTATTGAAGAGAGATGAAAATTTGCAAGTGGGAAATACACTTTTATAGGGGACATTTTATTTGTAATGAACCTATATTCCTGACATGAATTATGCATTAGGTGATCAAGTTTTTTTTTGTGATGGACGCGCCCATTATAAATGAACTGTTCTTGGTTTAATATTTGCTACTATTGAATTGATATATGAGTTCTTTGGATGAGTCAATTAGAACCACCAATTTAGAACTAATTATGTGACCAAACATCATAAATAGCAAATCAAATGAGAAGTGGTTGATATGAAGTGTATGATAGCTGCTATTGAGACACATTATACTTAATGAAATTATGAGGCACATTATATTTAATGAAATTATTATATTTTTTATGAGAATAACGTTTCATGACACCATCACCCATTAAAACGCAAGGTGATTCCTCACCAAATCAGTGCCAAAGACTATTCAAAGTATTCTTAATAACGCATTTGATGCAGTACTTCTGATACAACAATAATTAGAGTAAGGCAAATGCAAAGTCAATATCAAACCTTTACTTCGTTTTCCAAGAAAAAGCAGATGCGAAACTTTTCATTATGACACAACGTCCCATCATTAGGGAAATCAATGTGCAGTTTTTGTGCTTTCAAGCACTAAAACTCGATCTTTGTTCTAGAACTATCATAAGGTATTGTAGTTGCAAGCCAGGGTTCACTATTGAATAGATATTCGGGAATTTACACATCTAAAATTGGGGTTTTAGGAAAAAAGTAAGTTTCAAAGGTGGATGGAATATGAAAACCTTGTTTGTGAACAAACTATACTGGGAAAAAAGAGTAAATTGATTGATAACTAGTTCTTCTGTTGCTTTTGTGGAGTGATTAATTCAAATGGTTTATGTTGCTTTTGGGAAAGAGAAACTTGTGGACATGTACCTGATTCATGTATTGCATACATGGAGAAAAACTGGGGTGAAAATGTATTTGAATGAAATGAATCCAATTAGAGATTCATATGTAGTGAGTGGAGAATCTTACTGGAAAGATTGAGTGGATGCCAATAAAGATAGGGAGAAGAAACAGGTATTGTGATCAGGCTTGGTGTCTCTATTGTCTATGTGTGTGTGTGTGTGTTAACTGTGGAAGCATTGTGTCCTACTGTAATTGAAATACAAGTTTTATAGTTGCTAGTTTTTATATTAGGTTTTGTATTAGTTGCTCTGGATCAATTTTGTTTCTATGGTGTCTGTACAGTGTTCTTCGTTGTTGATAAACAAACAGATATATTTGAAAGCCTCCTGTACGGTTTTTAAAGCTGTACTGCATGAATGCTGATAATAGAATCTGAACCTGTTGTATAACAGTTCATTGTTTTCCGTGTTACGTTGCTTTTTTGACCATCTGTTTACAACTCTTTGTGGTTCATGTTTGCTTTATTTCATCCATTAGAACTTGATTATTTGCAGAATTACCTGCATGAAAATTTGCATGATAGTATAATTCAACTGAGCGTTAGATTAATGTGTGCAACAAATTGAATGTTCAAGATGCTCATGGTTCATAGTATGAATGTTTTATATCTTGAAAATGTCTTCCTATCATTGGCGTATGTTTTGCAGAAAGGCAAGTAGAGAAATTGGACCCTATACTTGATTGGGTACAAAATGAGTTTGGATTCAAACCCACTGTTTATTCCAGCTTCTTCGGTGGGAAGCAAGAGGACAATCTTGTTGAAGCTATTGAAGATGTTTTGAAACGAACAACTGATTGTGAGTTAGCAGCTATTGATGCAATGGCTGCTGCTTCACATTCTCTAATCATTCCTCTTGCAATGTTTCGTGGGAGGTTGGGGATTGAGGAGGCCATCGAACTGATTAGGCTTGAAGAAGATCTACAGGTTCCATATATTGTCCAGCCGGTCGTTTTTCCTGTTTTGTAATAACAAGCACTTTGTTTTTACCATTTTCTTTATGCTTTCTAATCAGGTTGACAGGTGGGGCTTAGTTGAAGGTGGTCATGATGTTGATATTGCTGATCTCCAGGTGCAAATTTCCTCGGCGGCTGTGTTTCTTGGACTTTCACGGAAACTTCAACATTTCAGTTAATAGTGAAGAAGCACTGATTCATCAGTTCAGAATATGGATTTTTGGGTTGTTCTTTATCTTACATGAATAGTATGAGCCATGTATTGCATGAATTTTAGCAGTTTGATGCATTTGTAACAATAAAAGCATCCATTAGCAATGCCCTCTTTTGTACTGTTATTCTGATTTGTCTATTTAGGTTCTCTGATTGGGTTTATGGTACTCTATGTATGAAGGTTTCAGCCTTGGATTTCCAAAAGCTCATTTTCTTCCTGACTTTCGTCAATAGAACAAGTGAAAGTGTTGCTCACTTTCTTCCACTCATTTTCGTGTAAATTTTTGATAATGAATTTGTTTGAATAATGTTATGATTAAAAAATTATGTCAAATACAGCAGTTAATGTGCACCTTTGGAAGCCATCTCTCTTTAAATTGGCATGTTTGTCTTATTTGTAGAAACATGGTTCTTATTCAACTTTGTGCAAATGACCGCCGGTTCATTTTTTCCATAGCACTAAATTTCTCACTGGTTACCTTGCTACTTTTGAAAGTTATTCTCGGTGGTTAGAGTCATTAATTACCAGAAATTATGTACTTTATAGTTTTGGAATGAATAATAGTTTTTGCATATATTTCTGCAGGTCTTCTATTGTTCACTTACTTTATAAGTTTGAATTGGTGCCATTCTTATTCCGTCAAATTGAATCTCTTCCTTGGTTTGGAAAATACACAAATAAGCAATGAATTTTCACCTCCCATTCTCAGTGGAAAATAGGCAAATGTGCAATAAATTTTTACTTTCTTTGTTGAGTTTCCAGAGTTGGAGCTAAGTTTCTTGTTGTTATTTCTACAATGTTGCTTTGATTAACAATTATTTTAGCATGTATAAAGTTTTTAACCTTCCAGCTTTGCTTAATGTTGAATCAGCATCTTGTTTGAACCCAGACAAAAACGCTCTGTTTTTCAATGGACTGCTGCAATGTTCCTTGAAATGTCAGGCTGACATCCTTCTGATGAGTTACAAGCTTTGTATTAATTATGTTCCATGCAACCTGCTTGCTCTTCAAGCCTCACATACATATTTTATTTAATGCTTTTTTTTTTTTTTTAATGATTTCTCTTTCTGTGATCTATGTCTTTCTTTTTTTCCCAGTCAAAAGTCCTCCAGTCTTTGGCTGTGCTGCCTCTCACGTTACTCCCAAAGTTTTGAAGCCTTTGGTTCAACGCCAAATTAAAGAAATGAGAGAAGGTATCAACTCTCAACACTTCCACACTGTTAAATGTATCATTTATGAACTTACCCTGCCACAGTCCAACATTATTCAGGCTTGTCCAACTTGTTCCTCTAGATGTGGAATTAATTAATTAATTCCTTGTCTACAGTTTCTGCCTTGCTTTTATCTCCTCAATGTACGACTCTAAATTTCCTTTCTTCTGTTTGATATGATGCCTATGAATATAGTGGCTATATTGTTTTCCAGGTACTTATCTGTGCTTTCTCAAAAAATATAGGTGTAACATGCTGAACTTTTGATTAATTGAATCACTTTTATGAAACCATATGCCTAATCTCATCTTATTGCTTTAAAAAGTGGGGGCTTAAATTTCAACAGCAGCTCCTGGAGCCCCGTGACCATTCATCCCATGTGCTTCCTCTGTCCATTATTAATTTTTTTCTTTCTTTATAATTTCTTTTTTTCTGATGAATGCTCAATTTGATACACTACTTCCTATTATATGACTGACTGCATTATATGGCTGACAAAGTGATGACTCCTTCTGATATCTGTACTGATGACCAAAAAGTAAAAGTTGTGAGCATTTGCAGATTTTACATTTTACATAAAAGAAAAAACAATTATTATGCTTAAGATTCCAGCAGTAAAACAGCAGCAAAAGCAATGGAACTGGACTTTGATTGCTTGATCTGTAAACACTCTCCACACATGCACTCTTCCTTGCAGGTTAAACAGTGAAAACGCAAGAGGCCATGCGTGCGGAGTGTAGCAGTGCAGGTGAGGTGATGTTTTATCTTCTTTTTTTTCTTCTCCACTTGCATACGTTTTGTGTATATTTTCATCAAAGTAAAATTAACATATCAGGCTATGAACTAGGGACAGAATATTGATACGGAAGTGTTCAGAGGTCAGGTCTAATGATACTGATTTGACCACCACCACCATTCCTTTTCATCTGTAGCTTGTAAAAAAAAGCCTGGAGTTTTGCTGTAAGTCTACTTCCCAGTTCCCATTCTCTCTCTCTCCCTCTCCCTCTCCTCCATGGTGGATTTTTACTTATGGTTCTTTGCCTTTAAGCCTTTCATATTAGCAATTCATTGCTCTTTGCTTTATTACTTGCACGTGAGTCTCTGAACCCTGTCTCACCCATCTTCACAAATTAGTCTTAGTAACTTAGACTCATGCAAAAAACTATTCTTTATTTGCCACTCAGTGCTATAAGAGGACACCCATTTCTACTGAGCCATTTCATCAAACCATGGCTTCCAATGGACTTCTCAATGGTCTGAAACTCTATGGTTCATGGGCGAGTCCTTACACTCACCGAGTCCAACTTGCTCTCAAGCTCAAAGGCTTAGAGTTTGAGTACATTGAAGAGGACCTCACTAACAAAAGCTCTTCTCTTCTTCTCCACAACCCAATTTATAAGAAGGTTCCTGTGTTGCTGCATGGTGACCACTCTATTGTTGAATCAGTCATTATACTCCAGTACATTGATGAAACTTGGACTGATAACTCTCTCCTGCCCAGTGATCCTTATGAACGAGCTCTTGTTCGCTTTTGGTGCTATTTCATTGATGACAAGGTATATATATATATATATATATATATATATATATATATATATATATATAACAACCACAATGATCCCTTGCTTCTTTTTAACATTTTGCTTCTACATTTAGTTAATATAATGGAATACAATGCAGCTTGGCAATGCACTTGGAACGGTGTTTAAATCAGCAGGAGAAGAACAAAAGGCAGCTGTGAGTGAAGTTCATGAGAACCTGAAGCTTGTTGAAGGTGAGCTTCAAGGGGGTGTTTTCAAAGGGAGGAGGTTCTTTAGTGGTGAGAGAATTGGGCTTTTGGACATTGTTCTTGGCTGTGGTTCTTACTGGCTTTCAGTCTTTGAAAAAGTAGCTGATGTCAAGCTCATTGATTCTGAGATGTTCCCACTCTTCTGTTCATGGCTTAGAGATTTTGAAGAGCAACCCGAGGTCAAAGAAATCATTCCGGCCATTGATAAATTGCTTGAATATGCTCACGGTGTTCGTCAGCTGATGCTTAGCCTGAGCTCCGCCGCCGGCTCCACCACCACCACTAGCAGTACTGGTGATGATCAAGGTAGCAAAGATTAGATGGATGGTTGCCAAGTTTATTAAGTGTTTAATTAGTATTAATGTGCTTGGTTTAATGGTCTTATTTGGTGGTTCATCTTGCATGTTGTCAGAATCATGTGAAGAGATGTGTTTAATTTATGGTACGCTTCTCTGTTTCTCTGTGTTTGTGTGTTATTTGTGGTTGGTTTTATATATAAATTATAATTTTGTTTTTATGCCATATGTGTTCTGCCTCTGTTTGTGTTTGTGGTTTGATGTTACGGTGCCACACAGTGCAGGTGTTCTCTTGGTGTGTTTTCATTGGTGGAAAATAGGCGGAAGAAGGAAAGTAAATTTATATAAAACGTGGGAACAAGAGAGAAAATTGGTGTACTTTTATTATTTTTTTTTTTTATTTTGAATGGGGAAAATTATGATGGATTGCAGGCGGAGGAAAAAGCAATTGCGTAAAACTCCACTTCGTAGAACCATCATGTTGCATTATTTCCTTTTTGTTTTCATTCATCAAATAATTCCAACTTTGTTTGAAAATTTTGGAAAACTCAACATATTATTATCTATGTCAAAAAAGTTATTGAATTAAAAATTTTAAATAAATTTTGAAAGTTGTAATTGTCTATATATCATCAAAAAAATTATCATGTGCTCTTGCAAGAAGCTTCATTTTATTTATTTTTATTTTTTTTAGGAATATGTTTTTTTTTTTTTTTTACAGAGTAGTAAAATTTCTAATGGACCCGTTAAATTAATATAGGGGGTGTGAGCATGTCTTGATTACGGGTGGAATTTGTGCATATGTGGGCGTTGGGATCACTCACAGTTTGTGTTGTTTCAGACGTGTATTTTTACTTTGTGAATTTGAACTCTTGTCACTTGTGAGGTGTCTTGACAGAGGATTAAAGTGTCAATTAATCCAAAGACATTTGTTTTTTTTTTTTTTTTAAGAAACATGTTGCTGCTCACACGAACGAGGAAGACAAACGTAAACTCAACAACATTATTTCCTCATCTCATAAACCCTCCACAGATTTGGCACCCATAGGCAAAACTTTATATGAGTTCATATATAAACTTCATATGATTAAAATAATAAGACTTCTCTGTTGATTAAAAAAAATAAGACTGATACAAACAAATGTTAATCAGTATTGAAATGTCTATAACAAGCATTCATTCAACAAAGCATTTTTTTTTTTTATTAACCCTTGCAATAAAAAAAGTCAGAAGCCTGGTCCCCGTTGAACAAGGTAACTAATCATAAATATTACAAAACTAATGATTAAAGTTTAGAGCAATCAAATTATATATTCAAAGACAAAGTAAGGGAACAAGCAACGAAATCAGAAACAGTGAAGTTGCATGGCACCGGGCTAGTAATCACTCACAAACAGGGTGCAACTAGCCCTTCACACGAAGGGAGTGAAGTATGAGCACATAGAGAAGGACCTTAAGACATTACTCTTTCTTCAGGGCATAGATGATGTTGGAAAGACAACCCTATCAAGCCCTGGTCTCTTTTCGGTGTCACTTTTTTGATATATATGATGTATATCAAGTGCTTCTGCTATAAAAATGGATAAATATATAAATTATAAACTTAAATGGTGTAATTGGGTAAATCATTTGAAGCTGTGTTTAGTTCAACAAGTGCTTATAAACATAGGAGATACGGAGGCCAGTGAAGGGTGAAGGGTTTTCACTGAACGTCAATGTTTTTGGAGCAAAGGGTTGGTGAAAATGGAGCTTATAAGTTTTTTGGGGTGAAAAAGAATGGACAAGTTCCTGTGAAGCCTTCAGGATACAAAAAAATCTTTTACTATGTTGTACACAACAAAATAAACTTTATAGAATGAATAATGTGTTTGTTGTTGCACTTAAGATTTGAAAGTTCTAACTACCCTTTTAACATGAAAAAAATATATCAAAACTACTATAACTCTTTTTATTACACCAAAGAGTGCTTTTTAATTATATATAACTCTTTTATTACACAAATAGATGCATCTTAACTTTCCTAACTTCCTAATTATATGAAGAGGTGTTTTCTAACCACTACAACTACTATAGAACATGAAATATGTCATAATAAAAAATTTACAATATTAACAATATTGTGACGATTTGTTTCTCTGCTTGATTACGTGAAATCAGATATATAATGAAGTAGAGAAATTTGGAAGGAAGTTGTCCCTCCTGTAGGCTTATTGGGCATGATAAGAATTAAATGAAGGAGATTATATTGGTGGAAGTCATTATGTGCCATGTTTTAACCTTGCAATTAAGTTATCTATACCCATTGTTGGTATATTACTAATTTACATAGATTTAGCCTTATGATGAGCCATTAATTCAGCCTTAGATTGTGTGTTTGGGTGTATGATGTACCCACCAACTTTATTTTTTACATTAACTTGGTTGATATGTATAGATATATTATACTAATATGTATGACATATAATAAAACACACTTTAATACACAAGTTACCATTTCTAGTTTTTATTTAATCTGCACATGATTTTGTTTAATCTCTGGGTCGGGTTACGAGCCATTTGTCCATATGGTTGTTTTTAATTTGTCCGCATTTGGTAGCCACTTTCTCCTCGTTAATTCGTCGATTCCTCCAATTTTTTTCTTTTCTAGCTTTTGCTTCTTGCTGATATTGATAAAACTGAAACTTCCTGTCCTATTGCAAGTATTTTCGATGGTTCAAATTATACTATATGGTCTGAGTGAATCAAACGTTTTTTAATTGGCAAATGAATATGTGCTACAGTGCATCATTATCAATGATATATTGTTAAACAAGTCCAAAATACTGATAAATTGCTTCAAAATATGTTGAATGTCTTCAAGATAGGGATAGCAAAAGTTACCAAATAATTTCATGGTTTTTCAACCCTTCCACTTATTTCGCTCAATTCAATTTGTTAAATTTGATACTTTCAACGAAATTTGGGATTTGTTGCAGGATTAGTATAAAACTATTGGTCTTGCACATTACTATCAATTGCTCATTACTTCACAACAGCCTTAAAAGAAGAATCATGCTAATCTATTAATGACTTTCTTGGAATCATTTAGCCCATTTGGAACTAAGGCGAGCTAATATTAGCAATAATAGGCTTTATCTTATCCAAGTTCTTATTGCATTTTGCCAACAATATGAATATGTGTTCTGTTTTGTTACATCATGATCCATTACTTACTTTTGATGTTGTTGTTAAATGAAATTCTGTTTGAGGAGACTTGTCTTCATTTATCAAAACTCCATCAAAAATTACGTTTGTGAGAGGATTTTAAAAATGAATAGGTGTTATCTATGCTTTTTCATTAAAATGCAACACTACACTAAAGTTAGTTAAAACTCTAAAAGACACTAATGTAATAAGTACCACTTGTAATATAACTAATGAGAGATTATCATTTGTAATTTCATTAATTAATGAAATGTTGTTTTATTTTATTTGGAAAGATATATTTCATTAATGAAATGATATGTCTTATTAATGAGGTGATGTGTCTAATTAATGAAGTGATTTCTTTAATGAAATCCTGCATTGAAGTAGTGTTCTCTTTAAATGACACTCATTATTGAAGTGGTGTGTCTCTTTTCTTTACTAAACACGACTTTATTTCTATAAAAATAATCTCCTACCATTATTCAAGAATTTGTATGACAAACAGACTTTTCACAAATTCTCTTGCTTTGTTCTTTGAGTGCACAAAAGATAGAAGCAAACTTTCACTTTGTCAAAGCCATTGTTGCCTTTGCCTGGGTACTTGGGAGTGCAAACCATATTCAAGAGTCTTCATTGTATTATAAAGAAAATTCGCCACTCAATCCATTTTGCATTCAAGGTTTGAATTAGGTGTACACGAATTAAGCCTAAAAGAAAGTGTTGCCCACCCTTGAAGATTTGTGCACTAAATTCTTCTCTACACTTTAAAGGCTTGTTTGGTTCAAAAAGAGATGGGGTGAGGAGGGTTTTAAAAAATATTATGTTTGGTTGAACGGAGGAGTGAGAAGGGGTAATATATAATTTTTGTTTGGTTGGGAGGAGGAATGAGAAGTAAGGAGTATAATGTGTATTTGACTTATTTCCCCTTTTATTTAAAAAATAACATTTTTTACAATATTTTTTATTTTTATATTATTATTATCAATAAACCAATAACTACATAACATATTTTTTACATTTTTTCATATTTTTAATATTTTTTGCATGTTAGGTTTTTGTACGAAGGATATGATGTCTTTTTTCAAATTTATGAAGGGCATAATTATCTATTCACATGAGTTTTTGTGCAAACCATATTATCTATTCACATGAGTTTTTCTCATAAAAAATTATTTAATAATTCCACCCCTCCAAAAGACCCCAATTTGGAAGGGTGAGATATAAGGGATTTGGAGGGGAGGAGCACCCCTCCAAACCAAACAAGGGGTAAAGTACCATCATCACTAACAGCATTTGCAACCACTCAGCGATGCTCTATTTTTTACTCATCTTTTTTGTAAGAATTGTCGTAGCACTGTTCATGTGTTGGCTAATTATCCTATTGTTCAGTGCAAATATTGTCATGGTCATGCTTTTGAAAATTGCCCAACTCGACCTCCTTGCCAGCTTCGAGAAAGTCCAAGTCTTTCTCTAAGATGGTTTTTCTTCCATTGTTACCATTGTCTCTACTGGATCCTCTTTTTCCACTCTTATATTAGTGACTATCAATGCACCCCACTTAAACAGGTGATATCCTCCAATTCTTTATCCTCTTCTACCTTATCTGTCATTCAGGTGATTCTTAGCTCTTTGATTCCACTTGTAGTGATCATATGACTTCTCAACTCTCTCTCTTTCTCTCTCTCACTTTCTAATACAACTCATTCTAGTTTTTTCTTTTCTATTCAAAGTGCTAATAGCAATTGTATGTCTATTATTCATACTAAAACTACTACCTCTAATCTAAGTCTTGTGAATACCTTATTATGTTCCTAGTTTAGCCTTAAATTTGGTATATGCGAGTTAATTATGTAATCATGGTCTTACTTTTCTTTTTCTCTTGTTGGTTGTCGAATTCAGGATTTTCAAGTAAGTCAAATTAAACATCTCTTCATATATTCATATACGAAGACAAATTTATGTTTCCAATATAGTTTCTAGGCTTAATCACCAGTTTAATCCCTCTACTTTTCTCTCTCTTCCCTTTTGGTCCCTCCACGAGAGAATTATCGGATTGGATCCCTCTACTTCATTGTTCGGGAACATTAAACCCAATTCCGTCCGAGCGCAGATGGATCCGTTAGTTTTAGCTGACCTGGCTTAATCGAGGTTTAAAATAATTAAAAAAATAATAAAAAATAATTAAAATATCAATTAAATATCGGATCCAGGTGCCCACTCGGATCCGACAATCAATTCCAAACAAACCCCCTTTTCCGGATTTGGAGACCTACATCTCATCTCCACCGTTGTCCCACTTCACCGGCCGGCGGTCCTACAAAATCTCCGGATGTCGAGGAAAGCTCCTCACACGCTGCCGACCTCTGCAAAAGGAAACTAAAGCTCGCTCGGTCGCCCTGTTCCCCATCTCCGGCTCCCAACTTCAACCACAGTGGTAGCTTGCCACCAATTACAGCTTTTGCCGGAGAGGTTGACCTCATTGGTCCCTTCAAGACCATTATGTGGTTTTTCTTCTCTGTGCCGATTATTGAAGAGTCCAGAATGAGTGGAAGATCTTCTATGTTCCAGAATTCATAAATTGTATTTTGTTTGTAATTTGTCTGTCATTTTAGTTCTTGATTTGTATGATTAATCTTGGAATGAATTGAAATAGTGAGGAATCAATGAATTTTGTTTTTATAGCACTGTCAATTTGTATGTTTGATTTTGTGTTAATCCTACAGAAATATTATGTTAACATCTATGAACAACTTTGACTAATTTTCTGGTGCTTTGGATATGCAAGTAATAGATCTTGGTAATGGCAGGCTGCATAAGTATCAAATTTCACACTGACAATACCTCTCTACAAATCCTTCAGAATTATGATTTAGGGCAAATGAAGCCTATAAGATTTCCAGAATTAACAAAATGAAGCCTATACCATTTCCAAATGGACAATAGAAAATATGGTAGATTGTATTATATGACACTAACAAAATTTTTAGAATCATTTCTGAATCTAGTTACAGTGTAAGAGTTATAGACACAAGAAAAGAAAAACAAATATACTGAATACACATTGGAACCACATTACAAAAAAAATTCATTCTTGGACCATCCACATAACACCACAAACTCTTACTATCTAAGCATGCTAGCATAAAAAAAAAATTTAATTAACTATGCCATCTACTCTGCTCTGTTGTGTTGGAACTTCCGCCATATCTGGAGTAGCAGAGGGCCATTGTGCTTCTGTTTCTTTGCCAGTCATGCAGACCTTCTGTTTCTTTGCTATTTCTGGAGTTGTAAAGGGACATTTAAATTTTGGCATCTCTTCACTTTGTGATGACATTCTTGCAACCCTTCCATCTCTTTGCTCCTAACAATTGAAAACATGCATTAAATTAAACCCTACATAAGCTGCCAGCCACAAAGAAATGAGGAACCCTAGATAAGCTGACAGTCATAATTGAGAAAATGCATTAAATTAAATAGAAGGCAATTGGAGTGGACATTACCATTAAGCTAGTACTAGTAATAAAGGAAGATTGGTGTTGTGGCTCTCTCCCAACGATGACTTGGTCAGTGTGAGAACCGTGCACAATATTAGTGAACATATCCATCATTTTAACTACAACAAAAGAATGAAATTGATGTTGCACTATGATTGGGATTTTAGCAATCTTACTGAGTAAATGCATATAGAAGCATCACTGGAAATAACATTTCTTGTATTTCTCCTCCCAGCTAGATTGATAGCAGTTCGCGATGCAGGTACCTCACCTTGGGGATTTTCAGGATTTTGTGGTGTAGTTGAATCAACCCGGGAATTCTCAGGTGTCACCTGTAGACAAGTAAACATCAAAATCATCATTTTAACTAATCACCTAAGTTACATCAATTAACTTACAATTTTAATCCCTTGTGGACAACGAAGCCTGTTGTGCCCTTGAAAGTGGCAGATTTTGCATTTCATCACTCTGCCTCTTTTAGACAGCTTCGTTTGGTCCTTGTGTTTGCCTTCCAATGGCTCTCTCTTTGTTTTTGTAGCAGGTCTGGCGGCCATCTTCCACACCAAAGATGGTAGCATAGGACCATCTTCATTTGTTGGCCAAAGGGACCTGCCTTTTAATGGGTTAACAGCAAATTGGTATGCCTTTGAGTATGTCTCTCTCTTATACTAATGAGCCACATACTAAAATGGATCTGCCCCTTCAAATGCAATCACTGCAAGTGTATGTTGGTATGGAATTCCATACTTTTCCCATTTCCCACAATCGCAACTTTGGCTACCTAGCTGGACCACATGCCTCTCCCTGAAGTGTATCACCAAGTTGTCTCAAAAAACTTCATGCTTTGCAGTCCCATTCCACTCCACCTGCCATTTGCCACTTTATACCCTTTCCTTTTCAATCCTTGCAACTATGTTAGGGCCACACTCACACTTCTACTTTGACACATACCCTATCTTCACCACAACCTGACTCATCACATACTGCCTGATCTCTTCAAGCATGCTAACGATGGGTTTGTACCTTGCTTCCAAGATCACACCATTAAAGGTTTCACACATGCTATTATCTACAACATCGCACTTAATTACATCAGAAAAAAATGCTTGACACCAACCTTGTATAGGCCAGTTTTCTAATAAGTCTTCAGCAGCTGGTACTCTTCCCCTCAGAGTTTTGATTTTATCCAAATGTGTTTGCATCTCAGCATGATTTGTAGCCCTGTCAACACACCATAATTGAAGTTGTAACTCTTTCCCTGGATGTCTTTTCCCCCCATCTTGCATATATATGCCTCGAACACATCTTATGCTCAATAAAGGGCAATAGGTTCTTGACTGCATGTATCAAGCCCTGCATGATTATTTTAGTCATGATAAAAAATACAGATCAATTGAAAATAGAATTAGCAATAAGTAAATTTACAAACCTTTTGCATGTCACTAATAATTGACTACCGAAGTCCATCTTGCATGTTCAGATCTGCTTTCAGTTGCTCAATAAACCATCCCCAACTTTCACTTGTTTCTCTTTCAACAATCCCCCAAGCAACAGGGAACATCTAGTTATTGCCATCCCTCCCGATTGCCACCAGAAGCTGCCCCTTTAGTAATCCCTTCAGAAAGCAACCGTCAAGGCCAATTATCTGCCTACAACCAGCAAGAAAGCCTTCTTTGATGGCAGAAAGACAGATATATATCCTTTGGAACATTGGGAGCCCACCTGTATGCTGAATTGCACTTACAACAGATACGGTGCTGCCAGGATTAGTTTGCTTCAGTTCAGCCACATAATTGTTCGACACTAAAAGTCCTCCATGAATTTCTCTTCAATTTTCCTAAGCACTATGGTTTTTCATTTCTACAGACCTTGCTAGAAATGAACACCCTAAGTTCCTTTCTAACCATTGTTTTCAAATGCCTTGGCCTGAAGAAAGGCATGCCAATTATAATATCACTGAATCTTTTAGCAACTACCTTGGCAGTGACCCTCTTGTTTTTTGTAACCCTACCAATGCATGAGTATTGTAAAACATAATGTTTCACAGCCCTTTGCAGTGCACTTGGCCCTCACCCGCACTGCATCATTTTTAATGTATGCGAATTCAAACCTTTTCCTAACTGAAAATTGAACAAGTTCATATTTAAAACTGTTCAGACTTGGAAATCTTAGATCTAAATAAAAATCTTCTAGGGGTACATTAGGGTTATAGTAATTTCCTCCAGATTTATGCCTATTTCAACATCTGCATTGGATCCCTCACTAGTGTCATCATAACTACCCGGGTCTGATGAGTCAAAGTATTCACTGTTGTACCCTTGCACTTTCCCACTGTCAGCACCTTGATGTCTGTCAAACATGTTCCCACCAGGTTCTTCTTCTATATACTATCCTCATTCTTCATCTTCATTGTCACATTCACCATCATCCTCTTCTGCTGTCTTCTTCATATGAACATACTTTCTCACCTTATCCCTAGCCTCATCTCTTTCATCATCAGCTTCCGAGTTGTACTCTATGAAAGGTACATCCACTAATATCTCTTGCTCATCTTTAGTGGACTTACTACCCTTATCGCTATCATTCTGTTTATGCATATCCTTTTCAACATCACTAGTACCACCAGAGAGTAAGATACCTGTAATTGTTGTTCCTGTCTAACATCTAAAATTTCAACATAGACTTTTATTGTCCCAGTCATTCTTACTTTATTTGAAAAGTCTATGACGGACTGATCATCGGAAATAATCACCAATGCCCCTTTCCCGTCTATATATGTCAATGTCACATCTTTCTTGATATCATACCCTAGTTCTTTTACATCACCTAATAAATCTCATCTACACAATTTGTCGAGGTCAACAAAAAATTCAGATACTGCCCCATTGACATATTCAAACTATCCTTATCTCAACAAAGTGATACTTAATAATAAACTCATCCAAACCAGCCATGCTATAAAAAAAAAATCAAATACACCAAAAGCAGGTCAAACTCTTCATTGAACTAACATTCATCTTAATTCAAGCTACACACACCTTAATCCCTACTAATAACTCTGTCTCAAGGTATTCGGTTCATTCTTGCAATTATAATTGAATGAATGGTGTGCACCTATTAAAGTGCAACAAACCTTAATGGCTATTAAAATGTAATTGTATATTAAAAAACTCAATGGTGTTGTTATGGTAGCAACACAGTGAAATATCACAAAATACATATCTAACAATATATCAAATCTGCCCCATTAACACACTTGACATCCTCATTGATCAGTACATAAGGAATTAATATAAATGCTGTTATGGTAACATCACAGTGCGCTTAAAAAAACATAGTGAACAATATATAAAATCCAATAAATAACACAATTAACATCATCCTCAATCAATACAGAAGAAATTATATTGATGTTGTTATGCCAACTTTAACAAAAAAACATATTAAACACTATAAAATTTACAACAAACAACAGAGTTGAGATCATCATTGGTCAGTAATACATATCTAACATTTTATTGATATTGTTCTAGGTGCATCACATGAGAACATTATTTTTTAAGAGCACATCGTAATCAACAACTAGCCTTATCCTGCTAGTTGCCCTCCAATACTGGTGTGAGAAGTCTTTGTATAAGAGCCAATACCTATCTATAGCAAGTACACTTCCACTAGGACAATATAACCTGTAGTAATGGAAAAAAACACACGAAGTTAGGTATATGCAGAAATTTGAACACTTTGATGTTGCACAGGAAGGTGGTTTACAGATGAATTTATTGGAGAATGTAAATAATCATGTTTTCTCATAATCAAACTGGAGTAAGAAGGAATTAGAGAGGGGGCATTCTGAAGGCAAAAATCACTTTGTAAAATTTAGGGCATCTTAAACTTAGACATTCTAAAAGGAAAAAAAATTAGAGAGGGGAAATTTTGAATTAGAGGATAGTATGAACTCATTTGTGCCTTATTCATAAATTCCATGAATAAATAATTACGATCAAAGCCAAACTTCTAGAAAACTCATAAACATTTTAAAGGTTTTATAACAACAAAACCTTTCAAAAGGCATTTGCCTCTGAAAAATAAAAAAAAACACCATTTACCTTTACAGCAACCACTCCAAGCTTTGGACCATTGAAGCATATATGTAATACTCGAGTGCTCTCCCCCTCATTTGCCTGCTTGTTCTAAGAGGTAAAACAGAAATCAAACATTATAGTTCATAAAATGGATGATTGCCTTAATTAACTATATTACTTCTTACGCTCTGGTAGCAGTAGCTGGAGAGCTATCACTGTGGTTGAAGCTTGGAGTTGGAGATGGGACATAACTGACCTCTAGGTTCACCTGAGGAGGTTGGCAGCATATGGGGGGCTTTCTTTGAACTCCAGGGATGTTGTGGGACTGCCGGCCGGGGATGAGGAATGAAAAGGGGCGATGAGGTTTAGGACTTCGAATTGGGAAAAGTGGGTGTTGGACTGGATAACATTTCGGATCCGGGTGGAACGCCCGGATCCGATAGATCCTTGAATTTTTTATATGATTTTTAATTGGTTAAGGAAAATATTTAAACCTCAATTAAGCCACGTCAGCTGAAACTAACGGATCCATCTGCCCCTAGACGGAATTGGGTTTAATGTTCCTGAACGATGAAGTAGAGGGATCCAATCCGACCATTTTCTCGTGGAAGGACCAAAAGAGAAGAGAGAGAAAAGTAGACGGATTAAACTGGTGATTACACCTAGTTTCTACAATCTACTAGTGCCATCTTTGTTTTGACCATACATCTGCAAGAAAACTTTGACATTTAGTTTCTAGTGGATCATTACAGTTTTTAAAGTTTAATCTTTTGATTGTTATTGTCAAATAGCAAAATAGCCTTCTTTATTTTTTACAGTGATGCTCATTTTGGATTAAGAAATTTAGATATTTACAGTCTACTCCTACTCCCACGGTGTGTTTTTAGAGATTTGATAATCGTTCATGATTCACCTTGATATAATTCTCAAGCGTACAACTAAAGTATCTCAAATTTATATTTAATTCGGCTGCCATGATTAAAACCTAGTTTTCCTATGCTATCAAATCTCTTCGTACTGATAATGCCATGGAATATTAAGATTCTATTCTTCTTTAATTTCTCAAATAATAAGGCACCTTTGTCTGGTGTTCTTGCCCTCATACTTCCCAACAAAATGGCTGTGCAAAACAAAAACACCATCATATTCAAGATTATGTCGGCGCTCAACTTCTTTCTATATTTTGTCCTAAAACATTCTAGGTGAGGCTATGCTTACCTCTATTTACACCATTAATTGGCTACCTAAACTTGTTCTTTAAAATTTCTCTACTTATGATTATATGGTAAGGCACTTGATTACTCAAATCTTGAAGTCTTTTGTTGTGTCTGTTTTGTTCTCCTTAACCCTATAAAATTATGAAACTTAAACTTTATGCTCATTTCTATTGTTTTTAGGATACAGATTTAAATAGAAAGGTTATCATTATTGGGATCCTATTTTTCTTTGGTTTCATACTTCTAAATATATCACTTTTTAGGAAAACGCTATGTTCTCTTCTTTGTTCAAGGTTGATAGTTCTTTTCTACTTTCTAACCGTTCTTTACTGACTCTATTATTGAGTTATTTCCTTCATCTAATGTTGATTCTTCCACTGAGCTTAATTCTTCTACTACCACCACAATATCTGATTCTATATAATTTGATTCATGTGATGATCCCTTTCCTTGTTTTTGTCACACCAATTAGGTAAGAGAAACTCCCTATCACCTTAGAGATTATATTGGTTTTCCACTATTTTTTCCTTGCATGAACCTCACTCTTACCATGAAGCTAGCATTGACCCTCTTTGGCAACAAGTAATGTTTGAAGAACTTTATTTATGCCTTAAAGCAAAGCTTGTTTGGTTACAAAAGGCTACAATTAGGAGAATGGAATTGACCATGAAGAAACAATAGCTCTAGTTGCTCATTTAATATCCATCAAGAGCACTTATTAGTAGTTGCTACGATAAAGATTTATCTCTTTTCCAAATAGCTGTTAAAAATGGCTTTCTTAATGGGTATCTTGCTGAAGAATCTATATGCATCCTTCTCCTAGGTATTTTCATCCTCCACAGAAAGTTGTTTCCTTTGTCGTGTGTTAGATAGTCTTAAGCAAGCTTCTCATTCCTACTTTGCAAAATTTATTTCTATTGTTGAACAATTTTGCTACACCTCAAATTCTCATGATTCCATTTTATTTATGAATTAAAATGGCAAAGGTATTGTTCTTTGTTGGTCGGAGTAAAAGCAAGAAAGAATTTTAGAAGGAGGAACTAGATTCACAGCTTGCTGCTCAAAAACTCCACACTACTGCTTTCATTCATATTCATATTTATATCAAAGAGAAGCTGACATAGAACGTGTAATAAAAAACAACACAAGACAAAATGAATGGTGATCTCACCATCCTTAATACATATCCCAAAACATAAAACTTAACCAAACTTAATATCACACAGAGTATCTTAAAGACTCTGACTTCATAGTACCAAGCTTCTCTTCAACACTTGAGATATTCTGCAACCTTGACACCTTTCATCAGCACAGGTTATGATCACCAACATTTACTATTTCCGGCTGTCTGTTCAGCCTTACTTGTTCTTCGTTCTCTTCAGTTAGATCAGTCTTCAATCAGCTTCAACACACTCCCCAGATTGAAGACTGCATATTCCCAGCTTCTCCTTCAATTGTATAAACCTTTGAAAACTCAGGGCCTTGGTAAAAATATCTGTAACTTGTTCTTCTGATCTACAATGTTGCAATTCTAGCACACCATTTGAAACCATGTTTCTGATAAAATGAAAACGTATGTCTATATGTTTGGTTCTTTCGTGGTGTGTAGGATTTTTAGCCACTGAGATTGCAGACCTATTATCACATCTTATAATTATATTCAAATCCTTCCCCAATTCCATATCTTCAAGCAGTCTTTTTAACCATGTTGCCTGACATGCCGCTGAAGCTGCAGCAACATATTCAGCTTCTGTAGTTGAGAGAGCGATGATTTCTTGTTTCTTTGAGCTCCATGATATTGCCCCTGTTCCAAGGAAGAAAACATACCCTGATGTGCTTCTGCGATCTTCTAGTGATCCGGCCCAATCACTGTCGGTGTAACCACATAAATTTGCTGCACTTGTGGCACTATACCACAGACCATGAGTTGTAGTACCTGAAATGTATTTTAAGACTCGTTTGGCAGCACCCAGATGATGAGAGGTTGGTGCATCCATGTATCTAGACAGCAGCCCCACAGCATACACTATATCAGGCCGAGTGTGACTTAAATAAATAAGTCCACCTATTAAGCTTCTGTAAACTCCTACATCAGCTGCAGGAGAACCATCTTCCTTTTGTAATTTCTCATTAGCATTCATGGGTGTATTGACTGCATTACACCCTAGTAAATTGAATTTCTTTAACATATCTTCTGCATATTTCTGCTGTGATATAAACACACCCTCGTCAGTTTGCTTGATATGTAGACCCAGAAAATATCTCAATGATCCAAGATCAGTCATTTCAAAAGTTTTCTTCATGCTGTCTCTGAATTCTTCAATCAACTGTGTTGATGAGCCCATATAGATCATGTCATCAACGTAGAGACACACCAATAAAACATTGCCATCATCCTTTTTCTTCTTATATAATGTATGTTCATTCACACTTCTAGTGAATCCATGTTCAGTAAAGTAAGCATCTACTTTACTATACCAGGCTCGCGGTGCTTGCTTGAGCCCGTATAATGCCTTATGGAGCTTGTAAACCATTCCCTCTTTTCCTTTCACCTCAAATCCCTGTGGTTGATCAACATAGACCTCCTCCTTCAGCTCTTCATTTAGGAATGCTGATTTAACATCGAACTGGTATACTTGCCATTTTTTGATTGCAGCCACTGATAAGAAAGTTCTCACGGTCTCCATCCTTGCCACAGGTGAGAAGGTCTCTTTGTAGTCTATCCCTGACTGCCGAGTGTATCCTCTCGCCACCAGTCATGCTTTATGCTTCTGAATGGAGTCATCTGAATTCACTTTCGTCTTGTATATCCATTTCAAGGATACTGTCTTTTTTCCAGTTGGTAACTCCACCAATTTCCACATCTTATTCTTCTCAATGGAATTAAGCTCTTCAATCATAGCTGAATTCCAGACACTTTGCTTTGCAGCTTCTTCATAGCATATAGGATCTGTGATATTCAAAACAAATGAACAAGAGTCATATATGCTTTTCAAACTTCTTACCTTTTTGGGAGTAGAATCATAAGGAGCGATTCCAGATATAACTTGCTCTTCATTGCCTCTTCTTGGTTGCATATGTTCTTCGGGTGCCTTTGAGTCAAATGTTGACTGAGTGTATTCATGCTGAGAATCCTCCGGAGAGTCAGCAACCTCATCCGTTGAGTCTTCACTAGACTCCTCAGTCAACGGTATATTAGACACACCTTCAATCTCAGCTTTACCCCAGTCCCAGCATGCCTCTTCATCAAAGATGACATCTCGGGTGACAGTCAACTTGCCTGACCTGGGGTTATATATTCTATAAGCTTTAGACTCAGTGCAGTACCCCACAAACACATTTTTCTCAGCCTTTGCATCCAGTTTCTGTCGATTATGAGACGGGATCAGGGTGTAAGCTATACACCCAAAAACCCTCAGATGTTTAACTGAAGGTTTATATCCACACCAAGCTTGATATGGAGTGATCTCTTTTACTGCCCTTGTAGGAGAGATATTTCTCAGATAAACTGCAGTCGCTACCGCCTCTGCCCACAAATTATTTGGAAGCTTCTTGCCATGCAACAGACTCCTTGCCATTTCTATTACAGTTCTGTTTCTTCTCTCCGCCACTCCGTTTTGCTGTGGAGTATAAGGTGCACTGAATTGTCTCATTATCCCATGATGCTTACAGAATTGATCAAATTCTAGTGATGTAAACTCACCCCCATTGTCTGTTCTGAGAGTCTTTAACATCTTACCAGCTTGACGTTCTACCATCACCTTGAATTCCTTAAAGTAATGTAGTGCTTGTGACTTCAATTTTAAGAAGTATGGCCAACACATACGACTGAAATCATCAGTGAAGATTAACACGTACTAACTGCCACCCAGTGACTCTGTTTTCATGGGCCCGCATAGATATGCATGGATAAGTTCCAACTTCTCTGAGGCTCTCCATTTGCTGTGACTTGGAAATGACTGTTTGCATTGCTTTCCAAATACACACCCTTCACATGCTGAACCCTCCTTATTTCCAGTAGTCCTGTCACCAACTTCTTCTTGTATAATTCCTTCAAGCTCTGCACATTTAGATGTCCATACCCAAGATGCCAGATATTAGTCTTCTCTTGTTCTTTGACAACCAAACTGTGACTCTGAGATTGAGTTACAGTTAAGGGAAACATATTGTTGATAGTTTTAGGCATTATAAACACCTTCCTTCCTGTATTCTTGTTAGCAATAATACATGAGCTATCTTCAAATACAACAGTATAACCAGACTTCATTAGTTGCCCCACACTTAAGAGGTTGTGTGTCAAATTTGGTACGTACTGAACCTCATGCAACAGGCTTGACTTCTGAGGGTAAAGCTCTTAAAGCCACTGTGCCTTTGCCCTTCACTTCTAGTTCCTTATTATCCCCCAGCCTGACCTTTTGATTATTAGTCTCCTTCATTTCTTTGAATAGATCCCTTACACCTGTCATATGGTTTGAACATCCACTATCTACCAGCCATACAAACTTCTCTACATCACCCAAAGCTTCTTTAGCTAAGAATAGGTTAGTTGTAGAAGTAGTTCCTGATTCTTCAGCAATATTGGCACTCTTTTCCCTGAACCAGCAGTGTGCTTTAATATGACCAATTTTTTTGCAGTGATGGCACTGAATGTGCCCTTTATATGACTTTTGCTCACCCTGAGAAGATCCTGCTTGAGTAAATCTTCCTCTTCCACGCTTCTTCCTCTTCCTCTGAACATCTCTCTGCCTCTGCCTCTGAAGTTAACCCTGTCTTCATCCTTAGCAACTGATATCTCACACTTAGCTTGGAAAGCTTTTTCAGTCACACTTTCCTCCTGACTTGCAATCGATTCTCATGCACCAATAAGGAGATACTAAGCTCTTCTAATGTGAGTTTTGAGAGGTCTTTTGACTCCTCTATAGCAGGCACAACTGTGTTAAACTTTGGACCGAGGCTTCTCAAGACTTTCCCAACTATCATTTGCTCAGAGATAGTATCTCCAAGTGCCTTCATCTGATTTACCAAATCAACCACCTTGGTGATGTATGCCTGCACACTTTCATTATGATTTAGCCTTATAGTTTCTAAGCTATACCTTAAGTGCTGGAGCTTCATTGCTATGGTCTTGGAATTTCCTTGATACTCGGTTCTCAACATCTCCCAGGCTTCTTTGGCCGTGTCTGCACCTGCAATCCGAGCAAGTAATGGACGGTGCAACCCTTGTTGAATTAAATAGAAAGCTCTAGCATCCTTCTTCCTATTTTCCCTGACTTTGGCTTCATCTTCATGCCCGGAGAAGCCCTTGTCCACCAGTTCCCACAGCTCCTGGGATCGGAATAGGGTTTTCATCATGAATACCCAAAGCTCGTATCCTTCTCCATCAAAAACAGGTATGGGGGGTTGAGACAAGGCCACCGTGTCTTTGTTGGACGCCATAAGAGTTCAGAGAAAGCTCTGATACCACTGTTGGTCGGAGTAAGAGCAAGAAAGAATTTTAGAAGGAGGAACTAGATTCACAGCTTGCTGCTCAAAAACTCCACACTACTGCTTTCATTCATATTCATATTTATATCAAAGAGAAGCTGACATAGTACGTGTAATAAAAAACAACACAAGACAAAATGAATGGTGATCTCACCATCCTTAATACATATCCCAAAACATAAAACTTAACCAAACTTAATATCACACAGAGTATCTTAAAGACTCTGACTTCATAGTACCAAGCTTCTCTTCAACACTTGAGATATTCTGCAACCTTGACACCTTTCATCAGCACAGGTTATGATCACCAACATTTACTATTTCCGGCTGTTCGTTCAGCCTTGCTTGTTCTTCGTTCTCTTCAGTCAGATCAGTCTTCAATCAGCTTCAACATTCTTCTCTTAAATTATGTAGCCACTATTATCATTACATGTGTTGATTCGAAAGGCTTTTTTATTTGCAACAATATCTCCGTTAATATTTTGAGATGAAAAATTTAGGATCAATTTCTTACTTTCTTAGTTTGAAAGTTTTTTTTAGTTTTCATGGCTGTTATTTATCGTAAGCTAAATATGCTTTCGATCTGCTTTCCAAATCTTGCATACTAATTCCATTATCACTTGGATTTTAATGTTAACTCCATCAGATAACACACTTTTCTCTATCCTACTTTATATTGATAACTTATTGGCAATCGGATTTATCTTATAGTGACTCATCTTAATTTTACTTATGATGTTCACATAGTTAGCTAGTTTATGCTTGCTCCTTGAATAACTCATTTTACTACTGTTCTTCACATTCTTGACTATGTTAAAGGTAGATATTTCTCATGGCCTTTATTTTTTTTTTTTTCATTCCTCTTTAGTCTTATCTAGATATTCTAATGCTGATTAGGTTGGTGGTCCTTCTAATCATTGTTTCCACAACTGGTTACTTCTTCTTCATGGGTGACTCACTGATAACATGGCCGAGCATGAAGCAAGTAATTATATCTTGCTTTAGTATTGAATATGAATATCGGGCAATTGTTGATACTACCTTTGCATTGCTTTGGTTTCATTGATTAATTGATAAAATATGGGTGATATACATTCCTCTCCTACTGTTCTACACTGGCAATTAGTACCATTCACATTGATCATAATAATGTTTTTGATAAAAGAATGAAACGCGTTGTAAATAACTGTCATTTTGTTCATCAACATCATCAACATGGCACATTACAACTTCTTGCTTCTTTTGCAAATCAAATGGCTAATATGTTTACCAAAGCTCATCTCTCTAGCCCCATTTAGGGGCCGTTTAGTTCGGAAGTGAATTGTCGAAGTGGTGGAAGTCTGGAAGTGGCACTTCGGTGGAAGTGAACAGTTCAGCTGGAACTATCCACTTCAGTGTGTTTGGTTCAAGCTGAAAACTGGAATTCCGATACCACTTCCTGTGTTTGGATGGTTGAAGTGGGGATATGATCACCATTTCAGTGAGGGAATAAAGTTGTCCTTTCATGTTTTTTACATTTATTTAATTAAATCATATGATTTAATTAAATGATTTAATTACTTTATTACGATGGTAATAAATAATTTATTTATTAAATTAAAAACTTTGCACATCACATAATTAATTTAATACCATGTTATTAAATTAAATTAAATCGGTTAATATATTATGCTTAATTATTAATTAGCGAGAGTAGTTATTTAATTATTTTATTACCATGGTAATAATTATTCTATTTATCATTGAAAAATATTGCAAAGTGGGCTGAAGTGGTGACTTCGAGACTTTTCCAGCTGAAGTCAGACACCAAAGTGGCCGAACTCAGAAGTTGTCACATCATCACTTCTGGGTTCAAATCAGTGAAACAAACATACGGAAGTAGGCTGAAAGTGGCCACTTCGGTGAAACAAACGGCCCCTTAATGTTTTACTTAAGAAGAAAACTCAAGCAGGTCTCCAATATCTTTGAGTTTGAGAGAAAAAAAAAATTTTTCCTTTCTTTTTTTTCTTTTTTTTTTCTTTTTCTCTCAAAAAAAGATGTGACATCTAAAAAGGACAAAGGGTTTGTTGATACTCAAGATTTCATTTGACATTGCAGGACAACTTTTATTGGTATATGTTTATTATACAATGGTGTATGAGTACAACACAAACCATTGAATGGGTACAACACAACTTTCTAATTTTTTTGGTACCACTGGGGGTGTAATGGATCGAGTTCGAGCCGAGTAGTAGTGAGCTCGAGCTCGGCTGAAAATTCGGTACTCGATACTCAGCTCGAACTCAACAGAGTATTAATTTTATAGCTCGAGCTCGACTCAATACGCAATTCGAGCTGCTAGAGCTTGCTCGATTAAACTCGAAAATGTTGAAAATGATCATAAACATTATGCTCGAGCTCGAAAATTTTTTCTCTTATTTTCATAATATATATATATATATATATATATTACTACTAGATTATGCTTGCGAGCACTTGAGCCAAGTATCTAGATACTCGAACTCAGCTAGCTTGACTACTCGAGCTACTCGAGCTCGAGCTCGGCTTGACCATGACCGAGCCGAGTTCGAGTTTTCACTGAATCGAGCCCGAGTAGCTTACGAGTAGAGGTGTATAATTTACACCCCTAGGTACCACCAAGATTACTGAACAAAAATTTAGTCAAAGTACAGGACAACTTAAAGACAAAATTGCCCTATATAAAATTAAAAATCACACTACTATATCACAAAATTTTCTTCTTTTGTTCAACCGTAAACTGTTTGGTGATCGCTAGAACGAGCTACTTTAGTGTTGTAACTGACAGTTGTCCACGACTAGCTACAATATACACATGTGATTACTCCAATAATAAAAGGCATCATTTTGGTCTCCTTTCAACTCAAATTTACGTAATTAAATTATTGTTTTTTAGATAAATATAAGTTGTTTTTGTTTTTTGGATTATTTTGAATTTCTTTATTTTAGGGAGTTGTGATAACATAATTTATTTAATTAATTTTATTTATTTATTTATCTATCTATTTATAAATTTAATTATTTATCTATATAAAATTTTTTAATTGTGGATTGAAAGTTTTCAAAATTATGTTGTGTTTGGATCTAAACCTACTTAGTTGATTTTCTAACTTTTTGTTGGCCCTCTTGTGTGGAATTTGATTAAATTTTTATAAACTATTATTGTGATTTTTTTATTACAAAAAAATTTTAAATAGTAAAAAGTATGATCACAACTTTACTATTTTTTCCGTAATTATGTAAATCAAATGCCAAACAACGCAAAAGAATTTTTATGTTGTCCAATGAACATCAAATATAAAACAACGCTAGCACTTGTGCTGTACTTTAACAGTTTGTACTATACTGTACTACTGCTTGTACTGTTCTCATAAATACATCATAATGGACCCAAAGAATATTGATAATAGAGCACAAAATTCCTGCAAATTAAGTCGGGTGTTTAATTTTGGAAAATTAAGTTGCATCTCGCTTTGCAAATGGACCAAGCACATGTTGCTATCACAACTGCAGCAAATTAATCTTCGATCCAAACTTGCAGTCGAACATATCAATAACCACCACTCTGCAGAAGTGAGGGTAGGGATCACAGGGATCAAATTCAATGTGATTAATTTTATTTATTTATTCCCAGGGATCAAATTCATCACATTGACCTAACAAATTTAAATTTAGTTGCGTTAGCTGTATCCATTTCCAAACCACAAAATCTACACCAAGAAGCATGCAGGTCCTATGTTGAGATCATATATATATATATATATAAGAATCTGTGGGGAGTCTCCCACGAGCAACTTTTCCAAATGAAATTTTGGACCTGGGAGGCCACTCTGAGTTTTCAAATGTTATGCCATCCACTCCACTGATTGGGAGAAGAGAAGTTTTCTTGAAAGTGGTTGTACATCACGGAAGCAACACAAATCTTAGAGGAGGAATTGAATGCTACCTGCAAACCCAATGATTTTGGGTGGAGAAAGATGATCAGTTTGGACTTCAGTAAACCATTCCCAGTCTAGGTCCTAGCCTAGAAAGTTTTCCAAACAATCAAGATTCAAATGACCACAAAATCTCCACAACCCAAGGCTTTAAGAGGCCAATGCATATTAATAAAAGTTGGTTTAGAGGCAATTGGGCCGGATGTCAAAGAGCCAGGGATCCCTCCAAATTGTATATTACTAATTTATATAGATTTACCCTTATAATTAACAATTTTATTTAGCGTTTTCAATTAGCTAGACCTTGGTTACGTGTTTAGCGTCCATCAACTTCATTTTCTAAGCTAGCAAAGTCGATGTGTGTAAACATATATATATATATATAAGCACTTTGAAATACAGACACTGGTCACATATATTTAGGCGGTCTTGTTGACTGTAGATTTTAATTAATTGGAATGGTGGCTAGCGATGGATAAACAATGATTAGATCTTGTGATTTAAAAATGTATAATTTGACTACAAACAAAAACTGAGCACAATTCAAGTACTCCCAAGACTTGCAGAAACTTACAAAGGCTATAAAAACCTTAAGAGGATGCAATCAACAGACATCATCACATTAGACAAATAAAAAAAAGATCCCTTCGGTCAGGAAATCAAGAAACGTCCCTCGCAAATGGCATCATGGCCAGGTTGGCAAAGGTCTGCTACCAAGCTGTTCAAATTTCTTTGAGATGAACTGAAGGACAGTTGAAGTGGTTATTGCCCTTCCTATGAATTCCTAGTTTTTCTGATCTAAAGCCCAAACATGCCATAATAGTTATACACAACCAAGTAAGATGATGGTGTTGGACTTCGCTAGCTCTTGGTGAAGTCTGCATAACGCTTATTATAGCCTGCCTCTTCAGTGAAACTCTACTTCTCACAACCTTCAAACAGTCAAAGTTTGACCCGGTCAACAACAAAATTAAATAAAAATGTAGTAGTCAAAAATGGACATATATATGTATATTAATAAACAAATGTTACTTGGTCTTCAAAACGTACTCCATCACTTCCATCCATTGAAAAAGCATATTTTGACTATAGTTTGCTTGGTAGCCAAGAAACAATCAGTTATAAACACCACAATAGAAACAGTGGAGTAGAGTCTAGAACCACAACATATAATTCTCTCAGCTCTAAGAAGGCAGAAGAAACAATGGAAAGAGTGACGTTGCATGGGCACTGGGCTAGCCTTTTTGTACATAGAGTACAACTGGCTCTTCATTTGAAGGGTGTGAAGTATGAGTACATAGAGGAAGACTTTGAGAATAAGAGCTCTTCTCTCTTGTTATACAATCCTGTGTATAAGAAGGTGCCTGTTCTTGTTCATGGGGACTGCCCTGTGGCTGAGTCCTTAGTCATCCTTCGGTATGTAGATGATGTTTGGAAAGACAACCCTATTATGCCTGTTGATGACCCTTATGAGCGTGCCATGGTCTCCTTTTGGTGTCACTTTGTTGATGAAAAGGTATGCCTCCATTCTTATATATATATATATATATATATATATATATATATATATATATAATTTTCCTTTTATTAAAAGAATTTGGAAATTAATTAAAGAGCAATATAATGGTGGGAAAACCATAGGATACGGTATTAGGAAGATGAAGTAAGGATAAATTAGGTATGTGGGAGAGTATGATTTATTTATTTATACCTTGAAATTTTATAGCTGTTTAATCTCTGTTTTTGTATTTTAAGCATATTTGATGTGAATACACTATATGATGCATCTACAGTAAATTTTATTTATTGCATGCCAATTTTGTAAGTCAATGGATAATGGCCTTTACAGTAAATTTTATTCGTTCTAGCCTTTATTAAATAATGTTTACCCAATATGTTGTGATGGGCTAATCATGCATGCGGATAATTTATCCAACTTTTGCAGAAGGAGATCACAAAAGTTATTGGACGGAGTGGCTAAAATGAAAAAAATTAATCGGCTACTTAAAAGCTTATCGCTATAATAAATTTTGTTAATAATCAAAATGATGCATGCAGTTGGCTAAATCCTTTGGAGCAGCAATTAGAGCATCAGGTGAAGAACAAGCAAAGGCCATTGAAGAGTTTCACCAGAACTTAATGTTTCTGGAGCAACGGCTTGCAGAAAAGGGAACTAAGTTTTTTGGGGGTGAAAAGATTGATATGCTTGACATTGTTATTGGATGTGGTTCTCATTGGTTCAAAGCAGTGGAAGAGTTATCAGGACTAAAGCTCATTGATCCTATTTTGTTCCCTCACTTCCATGAATGGAAGCAGAATTTTATTGGCTGTCAGGAAGTGAGGGAAGTGATCCCTCCGTTTGAAAAAATCACTGACTATGCCAAAAGCATCTACAAGAAAATTTTGGGGCATGGTAACAATTAAATTAAAGATTTGAACTTGGTTACATATCTAGTTGTTGGTTTCTGGGTTTAATATGGGTGTGCTATGGTGTTCTTGTGACAAGCCATGCGAGATGTGCTTCTATCTGGATCGTGTTTCTTCAATATATGACTGAATAATGATTTTCATTTTCATTAATTGGGTATAAAATTTTTTATTTGATGTGATAAATTTATTTTATTTTTAAATAAAAATGACAAGTGTTATATATATAAAGACCTGAGTAAGGATTGAGAATTAATTGCCTATCCTATATATCTTTACCTGCTAATACATAGTTTAGAAAGTAAGCCTGCATTTATAATTTGCGACCCGTTATCACCGTGTCCATCGAGATTTAAACTCAAAATTTTTTTACACTCTGTGTTCTTAAAGGGGTGTATTTGAGCCTTTTCACTTGTTATGACAACTTTAGTCATATTTAATCAAATTAAAAAATTATTTCTAAAAAAAAACATTGACCATAAAAAGCCTCACAAGTTCAAGATTCTAAAAAAATAAAAAGCATTACTAAAATAATAATTTTTTGGTTTAAGAATTATTTTGTTATTTATAATATATAGTCAATCCTTCTGTAATAATTAAGAATATAATTTTTTAAAATGTTTATATCTTTGTTAGAATTTATTCATTTATTTTTTTTTTTGACAAAATAGATAACCATATTATTAAAATAAGGGGAAAACAAAAGGCACCCTTAGTCAAGTGCACTAACACAAACTTTTACATCACCGAAAAAAACAAAAATAGAAGAACAACAAAACAAGATTACGTAAGTTCATTAGTCATAAAGCAAACAAAGAAGGCACACAACATAGACACAAATTCTCCAAGGGAAGGACAAAGATCTCTATTAGGCTCAAGGTTATCACTTGTGGGATGCTAGTCAGCATTACTCTTGACCTTTTGGGGTTTCACAGTTCACCTCTCTAGGTTTCTACAAACTCCAGCTTCTCTTGATAGCGCGTTGCCTCATCTATGTCCACAAGCTTTTGTCTCTTCTACTGAGGGGCTACAAACACCCAAGGAATGCGTATATGAGATATTTTAAAAGACACAGAAATAGAAGTACACAAATATGCATCATAGATTCTCCGCATTTTTTTTCAAGCCAAACATTGCAAATTAATACCCTAGCTAAAAAATCTTAGATCTTCTTCTCCCTTCCTCCAAGACTTGACCTTCAAGGACCCCACATATTTGCAATGGGCCTTGGAAAATCTCTCACAGCAAGGCTCCAATCGAAATGCTCACAAATTTGCACGGTAAAAAAGCACACTGATGATTATAGGTAGCATGTTGCATTTTCTTTAAGCTAGTTTTTCTAGGGTGAGGATTTTGTTATCCCATGCTAGCCAAGTGGAAGCTTTTTTCTTTTTCGGCCAGAAATCTAATCTCACCCAACATTCTTATTTGATTGACTACGCAATCCACCATTAATTGAAAAGTTGTTGAAGGATTTTACTAAAAAGTGCCAGTAGGAGTGTGATTCTAATGTTTAAGATCTTTGGAGTCTTTATTTAAATTTAATAAGGAGTCATAAATCAAAGGATGATCTTCTCTTAAGATGTGAAAGAAGTTAGGGGCTAAGGCATTAACTGTTCCATTGGTGGTTGTGGATTCCTCAAATGGTTCCGGCCACAGATCTCTAAGGGCTTGCCCTCCTAACCAACCATTGAGCCGGAAGTGAGTGAACTTTCCATCAAGGATGATATGTGTGGTACACATCCTAAACTATTGGTTTCATTGAGAGAGTGGACCCTAGTCCACTCTTAAACACTACACTTGAAAGTCCAAACCCATGTTTAAGTGAAGGCCAATGCAAGTGATACCTCTACAAATAGTGCAATCTCAAGGATCATAATCTAAAGCACTTTCCCCAACAGACTCAAGGGAAAAGAGCTTAGGATCGGACTTTGCTAAGAAATTCACGAGACTTTACTAGGAAGACAATTCTAATGAGTAAAATTTTTGGTAGGCCACCCATTTTTGGTCAATTATCAAAAGAATGTCCGAACTTCAATTTGAATAAAAGAAGTTACCCATCTTTAATTCATTTTCACCGGGAGGTTACCTGGGGAATTCCGGCAACTAGCTGATGACGTGGAGGCCGAAACTCCTCCATCAGCACTTACATGGCAGACTCACTTAACGCCTCACCATTCCACAGCAGTCATGTAAGCCATGTTGGAGCACCTTTCTACATCAGTTGGGTTTCTCTGAACAACGAGGAAGAAGGGCATAGGGTTTAGCTGGCTTCTTAATTCCAGTGAGGAAGAGTTTGAGAACGGAGTACGGCGGAGTTGCCATAGCGGATGGAGTACACCCTGGTTGTAGTCTTGGTGGGAGGGCATAGGATTGTAGTTGTGGAATTGACAATGGTGGGCCATTGCTTAGCCCTAGTGTTTGCAGTGTTTTTGTCAATCTGCAAAGGGTTTGTATGGATCTGCATTATGGTTTTGAATTATGTGTTACAAATCTGCAGATGTAGTGCTTATATATAACATTATTTTCAAAGAATAAAAAAATGGCAATAGTTCAATGCAACAGAATTGGTCTTTTGCTGTAAATTAGGTTAATATTTGACTTCAATGTATTTTATCGCATTCCTTTTTAGAGATTTAGAACAAGTTTGCAGGTTCAAAACAAGTCTGGATTACTTCATCACTATGTCTTTTCTCTTTTTTTTTTTTTGCAGATTAAAAACAAGACTGCATGTACAACACAAATCTGAATTGGTTCTTTTCTCTTTTAACATTTTTTGTGTAATTCAAAACAAGGTTGCAGGTTCAAAACTTGTATGTTTTGGTCCTTTTCTCTTTTGTTATTTTTTTTGCATGTTCAAAACAATTTCTGCAGACTCAAAAAGAGTGTGAATTGGTTATTTTGTCTTTTGTCATTTTTTTCAGATTCAAGAGGAGTCTACAGATTCAAAATAAATTTGAAATTTTTGTTGCTTCTGAAATTTTCACAATCAATTCTTCGGACAAGTCTGCATATTAAAAAAAAACAAGCACCTAAAAAATCTCCACTAAACTCCAGTAAGACAACTGACAATACATACACAACTAAGACAATTGACATCATATATATAATGCAATGTATAACCAAATCTCCACTGAACTCAAACAAAACCATAAATGTGATTTCAGGAAATAAGTTGCACAATTTATTCATCCACATAAAAAACAGACACTAAGGCTAAGCAATGGTCCATTATTGTCATCTCCATAGCTGCAATCCTATGCCCTCCCACCAAGCTTGTGACCAAGGTGTATTCCATCCACCATAGCGACTCTGCTGTACTCTGTCCTCAAACTCTTCCTCTTTGGAATTGAGAAGCCTACTGAACCCTATGCCTCTCTTCCTAGCTATTCAGAGAAGCTCGACTGATGTGGAAAGTTGCCCGATGTGGCTTACATGACCGACGTGGAATGGTGAGGCTTTGAGTGAGTCTGCCATGTAAGCGTTGACAGAGGAATTCCTGCCTCAACGTCATCATTTAGTTGCCAAAATTCCCCGGCTAACCTCCCGGTGAAATTGAATTAAAGATGGGTAACCTTTTTTTATTCAAATTGAAGTTTGGATACCCTTTTGATAATTGACCAAAGTTGGGTGGCCTACGAAAAAGTTTACTCCAATTCTAGTCAATGATTATCTCAGTGCTAGTTAAACAACGCCTAGACCACCAGACACAGTGAAAGATTAAAAAAAACCATCATCCAAGTGGAATAAGGAAGCAGGATTCCTTATCTGACCTTTAGATCAATCAAGAAAAGGGACATCCCCAGCCTTCCCCCAAAAGCTACCTTTAATCTTCGCTTTATTTCTTCTTGGTCTGATGCCCAACATGAAAGTTATTGCCCAACCTATGGTATAAACTTTGAAACTAATAATAATTACAACCCTGATTGTTTTAGCAAAATTAGACATCTAGAGATTGAATGCTCCACCTTGGTAACTAAAGGGTTGGAGGACACCACTTAAGTGGTCGGCTTTTCTTTTGTCACAGACTTGGACATCATTGATAGAATGTCAGGGGTCTAGGTAAGACCACCAAAAGATTTCTAGTTAGAGATACACTACAACTCCATCGTTCTATGGTTTGTTGTATTTAGAAGTCCAAATTAGAGCAGTCATTTCCGTGATTTATAGACTAGTAAAAGGCTCTCATTTAGATTTTTATTATTAGTCCCCATCCCAGGGCACCTCAAAAGGTATGATCATAGGATGGAATAGTTTCTTTCTTAAAAGGAATCTGATTCACTTGGGCTAGTTCTGTTTGACAGTAGAATTTAACAACCCCTTGGGATAAAGAAATTGGCTCTATACTTCAGTATATGGCCCTAACGATAGACATCTCAAACAATCCATCTATGATGAGATCTGTATCTATAATTGTGGCAGAGTTTTCTCCTAAGTGATTTGTGGCAACTTCAATACCATTTTCTCTTCCTCAAATAAGAATAGATAAATTCTAAATAGAAAGGACATCACTCAGTTGCTAGCTCTAAAACATAATTTAAACCATGTGGAGCCCGCTTAACAGGTAGACACTTCACCAAGACTAATGGTCAAGCATAACAACTTGGGTCACACTTTATTGCTTTCTATAAATCATGACTAGTTGATTAGTAAAACCTATGATTAATCAATACTGTCTCCCAAGATTTGGATCTGATCATGCACCTATTAAAGTAATAACATGACATCACAACTTCAAAACCCATCCTTTGAATTAGCTTGATGCTCTGTTGAAGGTTTTAGTGATCTTATTTAGTATTGGTGGGAGGAGAAGACCTCAAAGGTATGGAGCATTCACTATTGCTAAAAAATGGCTCATACAAGAGATAGACTACATAAGTGATCTAGAACTAATTTTGAATCCTTTGAACTACATAAACTTGGCATCCTCCAAGAAATTGAGAACTAAGATGTGACAAAGGATATGTACAGCATACAGAGCTAGAACTTAATAGGCAATCTAAGCAGCATCAAACCCTGAGCAACACTTTTCTCCGAGAGGAAGTGTACTGGAGCTAGCACTCAAGGAGGGAGATTCCAATACTAAGTTTTTCTACTCATTGGCCAATGATCAGCGCAACCAAAACTTCATCTCACACATCATATACATATATAACCAGTCCACTATTGAAGATGCCAAAGAAATTGGAAAAGTCTTCACTTCTTTATTCCAATCACAATTTGGCTCTAAGAGCCCTACACATTTTAGATTTGATTGGGATAGGTTGTTAACTAACAATGCTAAAGTAGCCCACAGAGACCTAGTGGCCTTATTTACTCAAGAGGAAATCAATAGAGGCACCTTTAATTGAAGAGTTTATAAGGTCCCCGGACTAGATGGATTCCCTATCTTCACGTTTTAGAAATTTTGGTTGATAATCATTAATGACTTTACAACTTTATCTCAAGACATGTATGATGGTACTGCGAATCTTGAACATATCAATTGGGCCAATATTATCCTAATACCTAATGTGAATTCCCAAAAGCACCCGACAAACTTTAGTCCAATTAGCCTAATCAATTTTGTGTTCATGGACTTCGGTGCCAAAAATAGAGGATGCGATTCCAATGCTCATTACATTGGATGTTCTTTCGGAAACCTCCCCCATTTGAGCAAGGGTTTTTGGGTGGGTGGGGGGGGGGTAGAATTTGGAATAGCCCATGTTTCTAAGCTTCCAAATGGGTATCTCCTGATCCGTTGAAACTCATGATGCCATGCAAAGGATTCTTTTCAAATGTCACTGGACCGCTACTTCAAATGCCAGTATTCATCCTATTGCTCTGGCCATGCAGATGAGGGGGAAACTCCGATCACCATCCCATTTTACGTTGTACAAATGAGCTATGGATGTTGGTAACACAACGGCATGGCCATGCCAGAGGTCATGGCAGAGCCAAAAGGAAGTCCCCACATGCTTCACATGTGACTGATGGAGAGCCGCTTGTTTAGAAGTCCAACTCTCATGGCCCTCATCTCGTTGCTCCTTGGATGACATGTGGTGAGGTAAGGGGAAAGATCATGGTGGCCACCACATAACTTGAACCCATCATAAAGTTACATTAGTAACAGATGAGATGTATGATAATGGAGACCTTCCACCTTTTGAGATGACATCTAACACTAGACCATAAGATCATCGAACTACTCTTGATCTTGTTAATAGCTCTGAAGATAGAGTATTCCACAAGCCATTGGCCATCAATACTCCTAGGTTGCGTTTGGTGCTTTACTATGGGAATGTGTGATAGAATTTAATTGATGGGAAGTGATTGATAAAAAGTAATTACTGAGAAAATAACATTATTTTGTTTGGTATGTATTGAAAAATTTTATTAAATTGATGGGAAAGTAATATTTTTGTGAGTGGTATTAGAATATATTCGTTTGAGAATCTTTTAGTAAAATGACAAAAATACCTTTGTGTTACCATACTTTATCAATAACTTGTAAATCATTTTTAATATTAAAGAAATAATAATAATAAAAAGGTTTTAAATGTATAAAATGTATTTTAAAAAATTAACTAAATAATAAATTCAATAAAATAATCTATTAAGTTAATCAATTGTTTTAGTTGGTGAAACGGCGGTGATGGAGATGTCGGGAGAAGCGATGAAGGCCCGGGTAATAAAAACATTTGTCTTTGAGAAAACCCTAAAGAGTGAAAAAGTAATTTTAGAAAAAAATTAAAGGTATTTGGGTCCAAACAAATAGCCTCATTGTACTATTCACATGGGAATTAGAGGTGCAAGCTGGGCCGTGCCGGCCCAAGCCCGGCACGACCCAGCACGTTTGGGTTGTGCCTGGGCTGGCACGGCCAGCTACAATTCCGGGCCAAGCTGGAACGGTCCACATCCCTGGGCTGTGCTAGGCCACACCATGGTGGCCCGCGGGCAAGCACAACCCACCAGATTCGCCAAATAGCCGTTGCGGGCTAGCCCAGCACGGCCCACCAGATTTTTTTTATGTTTCCCAACTTTTTTAAATATTAGAAATGACATTTTTAGCCCCTTTAACAACTATAAAACGGCTAGTTTTTAAGGCTATTTTAGACTTTAAAATATAATTAGTTTTTTACCCTTTTAATATTTCTCCACACCAAATTACTCATTTTTGTTCTAATCTCTCAAGCATTAAAGACTCCAAGCTCTCTTAGTTCTTAATCTTTTCAAGTTCAAGATTTGAAGTTTGTCAAATTCGGCTCAAGTGTTTCATCAATCCGGCATTTCCCCCACTTTTTCATTAATTAATCAATTCAGAATTTTCAAAAAAATCACGAATTAAATTTACATCACCAAAGTTGAGGTAACCCTAAACATTTTTTTTATTTTTTATAATGGCTGGCTCTCCCAATCTTTCTTTCGATACACCATTTTTTTTTAACGAAAACAACTCCAAAAATTTTGGTGATTCACAGCTTGAGCCTGCTACTGAATCCCCTAATATGGGACTATCTAGTAGCAAGCCTCAAACAAGCACAAAAAAAAAAACTTTAAGGGTATGGCAATTTTATGATATTGTTGAATTTCCAAACAAATGGGCTCGTGCGTTTGTAAAAAATGGGAAAAAAAATTTTCTTGTCAAACTTCAGGTGGAACGGGTCATTTGAAAAGGCATGCCGACAAACATTCTACTAGTCAAAATGATCCTTCCCAAACACAAATTAGTTTTACAAATTCAAGTATTGGAACTTTTGTTTTTTCCAATGAAAATCCAAGGAAATGGATTGCAAAATTTATTGTTCAAAATGAACAACCGTTTTATCTTGTTGAAAATCTTGCTTTTATAAAAATGCAAGTTAAGGGTTTTAATCCGAATTTTAAATCCGTTTCAAGGACTACTATGAAAAAGTATTGTCTTATTATTTATGAAGAATATAAAAAAAATTAATTTCTGAAATTTCTAAAGTTTTATTTAAAAGTTCTCTTACTTCCGATATTTGGTCTTCTCAAAATAATTTCGATTATCTTTGTGTTACCGCCCATTATATTGATAATAGTTGGACTTTGCAAAAACGTATTTTGAGTTTTATTGAATTAGATTATCAACATACCGCAAGTAATATTGGCGGTTACATCATGCGTACTATTAATGAGTACAAAATTGAAAAATTTGTATTTTCAACCTCTCTTGACAATGCTTCGGCAAATGATTGTGCCGTTGATATGTTACAAATGCATTTAGATCCTATGTTTTCTGAAAATTTTTTCATGTTCGTTGTATATGCCATATATTAAATTTATGTGTTAGCGATGGTTTAAAAATTATTGATCCTCATATTTGTAGAGTTAGAGAATCAATTTTATATGCAAAACCTCTTCTTCACGGAGGTATGAATTCAAAAGATATTGTACGCAAATAGGGGAAAAATATAAAAAATTTATTTTCGATGCTCTTTATAGGTGGAATTCAACTTATAATATGTTGGATTGTGCTTATGTTTACAAAGATGTTCTTACAATGTATTGCCGTGAGTTTTTTTCCCGACCTTGGAATAACTAATTATGATTGGGAAGTTAGTTATATGATAAAGGAGTTTTTGGAAATTTTTAATTCCGCAACTAATTTTTTTTCCAACATTTATTATCCTACTACTTTTATGACTATTTCTCATTTATATTATATTAGTGAAAGTTTTGCAAAATATAGATGCGATCCTAATTTGGCTCCAATTGTTGCTCCTATGGAACTAAAATTTAAAAAATATTTTGCAAAAATCAACCATCTTCCCATTTTATTTATGTTTCTTGATCCTCATTTTAAAATTGATGGTAATTTTTGTATGATTGATTCTTATGATGAAAATATGGGACTTGATCATTCAATTTTCAAAGATGAATATTGTTGTTTGCTTCATGATATGTATAATGAATATAACCATACATACGGAAATCAACGAGCTTCTACTTTTGCCGAAGATTTTGAAAATTCTTCTTCACTTTCCAAAACTAAATCTCCGGCTGATCTTATAAATATAATTAGAAGAAAATCTACAAGTGCTTATTCTTCTTCTTCTTCTTCTTCTAGTTCTAGTTCTTTGCATGAATTAAATCATTTTTTAAACAATAATTTTAATGATTTTCGTACTACCGAAGAAATTAATAACTTTAATATTTGCTTGCGGTGAAAACAACAAGAACATAACTATCCCGTGCTAGCCACCATGGCACGTGATCTACTAACTCCATAGATGTTTACAGTAGCATCGGAGTCTTGTTTTAGTGCAGAAAAAAGGGTACTCGATGATAAGAGGAGCCGACTGAACCAAGCAACAGTGCAAATATGCATATGTCTAAAGGATTGGTTAGAAGCAGAATATAGGTTACAAGAATAACAAATACATGAAAAAGGTAGTGATACTGGAGAAGGCCTTACACCATCTGAGCGTTCAACTTCAACCATTGTTGATGAAGAAATAGATTAATCAAATGAAGTTTGAACCTTGTAATTTTCTAAATCGTTGTCATAGTTTTTAAATAAATGGCAAAGTTTTTCCTATATCTATTTGTAATTTATTTTTAGTTTATCTTTATTTTTTCTATGTAATTTTATTTTCTAATATTATGTTAAATTCGAAAAACTTATCCTTTTTTGTATTCATGTAAATTTAATTTCTTTTGCATATTTTTTAATTATTTTTTCTATAGTCTTTATGTGTTAAATATGTTTTACAATCAAGAAATTTATATTTTAAGATATTTAGATTTTTTTAAAAAAATTCCCTAATTTTTAGTATTTTTAAAGTATTTTTTTATAAATTTTAAAATATTTTTAAAGAATTTAGATAATTTACACTTTAAAATAGAAAAAAGGCGGGTTGGCCGGCCCGGCACGGGCCAACCCACTGGTCTTGGCCGCCCCCCCATGTATGGTGGGCCGTGCTGGCCTGGCACGGTTGCAAGCCGGGCCGGGCCAGCCCATCTTGCACCTCTAATGGGAATCCAATTTTCCCACCTTGTAGTGAGAAAATCACTTTTTTTCATTTTGGTGGAATTACTCTCCCGTGGCAATAATATTTTTCAACAAAAAAACTCTACGTAACATGGTAAAAAGATTCATTGTGTTACTTTCCATTGAAGGTTGGGTACTTTTTCATGTACCAAACGCAACCCTAAAGTTTCTCTACTTGTTCATGAAAATAAACTATGGAATTCTCATAAATCTAGAAAAATGGGAAGGGAGGTCGATCCACCTTCTCAGCTCCAGTTCTCTGATCCTCGGCCAAATCCCTTTTAAGCCAAGATGAGAGGGGTTCCCTAGATCCTCATCCGATGCTTGTAGGTTGAGTCTCTGAAGCTCTTCATGAACTATCTTTATCCCTAATAGTTAGCGACTAAGAGATGAGTGAATCTAAAGAATGTAAAGATGAGATGTTTGAAGAAGAAGAGTTAGACAATGGGATGACTCTGGACTAAGTCCAACACAATGTTTAGAGGAAGGCACTAGTATGCAAGGACTCCCTTGTTTTAATGGGGTCTCTTAAAAAGAAAAATGGTAGTTAAAAGCAGTGATGAAACCTAAGATCTAACATTGCTTTTTTGCTTAAGCCCTCTACTATACCTTTTCTTATGATTGCTTATCTTTAGGATGGTTTAATCTTTTTGTCCTTATTATTTGATTATGTTTTTCATGGATTTGATGAATATAACTAGCTAGAATTACAGGGAAGCCATGAAACTACCACCTGAGTGGTTAATTTGCTTAAAAGACACAAAACACTCTTCCTCTGCCTTGTGGAAACCAAAGTAGTTGGAGCCAGGATTGTTCACTTATGCTCCAAACTAGGGCTTGACTAGGAATGGGTAGCAATTGTGGCTAATGGGTTTTCTGGTGGAATCATCACTTTATGGAGAAAACATGTATGGAAGGACATACGAGTTGTTGTTTTTCTCTAGGCGCTTTATATGGTAATTTCACCTGATACTTCTGTTGACTGGGTTTTTTTTACAATCTATAATGCAACTCCTGTCCATGGGCAATGTTTGTTCTAGCAAGAGCTTTCTGATATGTCCTCGCTTAACCTTCGTTGGTTTATTACTGGTGCTATTGTTTTTGCTAATAAGCATAGAGGAGGCTACCCTCATTACTATTTTTGCAAAGATTGCCTGTTTTCTGATTTTATTGTGATTAATATTCTTTTAAATGTTGGTTGCATTGACTCAAATTATACTTGGTGTACCAACTAATGTAGTCTAGCTCGTCGCTAGGCCAGATTGGATCTTTGCCTTTTAATCTAAACTAGACTACCAAATTTGATTCTTATGTTCTTAATCATTTTCCCAATATTATTTCCAACCACGACGCCTTTTTCATGCATTCCCCTATGTTTTTGTAAAAGTAAATTTTACGCTTTGATAATTATTGGCTTAATTAATTAGTATGATATGAGATGGTTAGAAATGCTTGGAATTTTTAGTCTCCTTCTAATCCCATGCATGCTTTCACACATTTGGTAGCTTGCACTAGATCTTATCTTATTGCTTGGCGATCCAAGGGTTTGTATTCTCTTGACGCCAACTTGAAAAGTACTGAGAATGAGATTCTTATCCTTGAATTAGCTGATGGTGATAATATCTCTAATGATTGTATCACTAATAATCTGGTGACACTCTTTAAAAGATTCTTTGCCCTCGAAAGGCAAAATGTTCTTAAAAGGATAGAAGGCTAGGTTAATAAGGGTTCAGGATGGAGATGACAACTCTACTTTATTGTGTTCGTATTAAAAAACACTCTAATTTTATCTCTCATATCATTCACTCAAATTGCCATGTTTTTATTGATCATCAAGGCATTGAACAAGCATTTTTTGAGTTTTATAATACTCTCTGGATTGACTCTTCACACAAAAGTTACATGATGCTTTTAATGTCCTTCCTAATGATCTTCCTTCTCTTTCCACTAGCGATTGTGAGTTTCTTACTCGTAAGATTACTAAACAAGAGATTTATTAGACTCTTCTTTCTGGCAAGAATCTTGGTCATGATTGGTTGAATGCAGAGTTTATTGTTTTTTTTTTTTTTTTGAATGAGGTGGGGGATCAGCTTTTCCAAAAAAATAAGGCATTTATTTTTTATTTCTGCTGTGCTAAAGAATTGGGGTAGAAATTACATAGTCTTAATTCCTAAGGGAAATAACCCCAAGTTGGTCTCTGATTTTCCGCCGATTTCTCTTTGTATTGTGTGCCACAATCATTTTCAAACTTTTAGCTAATCGTCTTAAACATATTTTACCTTATCTTATTGGTAAAGTGTAGTCTGGTTTTGTTTCTAGTCAGAGCCCTTTTGATAATATTATTGCTATTCAAGAGGTTCCCCATTCTTTTAATCGGGATTTTAACTACCCCCCTAGGATGTTAGTAAAAATAGATATTGAAAAGGTATATGACACTTTAACCTGGACTACTATTCTTTCCACTCTTACTAAAATGAATTTCCCTAGTATTTGGATATCTTGATTTAAGACTTGTATCAGTTCAGCCTCTTACTCTTTCATGATTAATGGTCACCCCGCAACCCGGATTTTGTTTTCTAGGGGGATTAGGCAAAAGGACCCGATTTCTTCTTATATTTTCGCTTTGGTTTCCCAAAACATCACAACCCTACTATACTTTGCCTTGAAAAATCAAATAATTTCTAGTTTTCATAATAATCTTTGCAATTATTTTCAACCATCTCATGTGTGCAAATGATTTGATTCGTATTCCGCATGCTACCAAGAAAATTGCCCGTTACATTAAACTATCTATATATTTATGGCCAACTAACTAGTTAGCTATCCAACATCTCTAAATCTGAAATTGTCTCCATCTGCTGGTTTAATAGAAGAATTATTATGAGCATATGCTCTATTCTTAATTTTATAGTTGGCTCATTTCCTTTTACCTACATTAGTATTCTTATTTCTCCCAAGAAGCTTACAATCTCTCATTTTACTTTTGTGATAGATTGAATTGATAGAGCTATTTCTGGTTAAAATTGATCTAAGATATCTCTTGCAGGCAAAACTATTCTCATAAATTCTTCTCTAATGACTATTCCCTTCTATTATCTGTTTGTTTACCCTATTCCTGATTTAGTGTTGGAGAGTATATCAAAAGTTGCTAGAAAATTTTTTGGACTAATAGTGGTAATCGAAATGGCATTCAGTTAGTTAATAGAAACGATATTACACTTGATGGTATTGAGGGCGGCCTTTCTATCAAAAACCTGAAATGTTCCAAAATCTCATTGATGGCTAATTCAGTTATTTGAATTCTCATAATATTTTTCCATCAAATGCTATTACAAACAACTAATCTTTGTTTTCCATAAGTTTATACCATACTGTGAGTTTTCTTAAGCTTTTCTTTTCGCTTAAATCCTTCAATCTTAATTACACCTCTTTTTTAAATGAGCCCTGGTGTTATGAAATGTTGTTTGCTAACAAGCGGACATATCTTAATATGGATTTGAATTTGTCTTCTTTCCAAATTTCTGATTTCCTAGTGTATATTCATTGGAACCTTCATTGGAACCTTCATCGACCGAAATGGCTCTCATCAATGGATTTGGTTTCCTAAATTTTCAAAGAAACATAGTCTCATCTATGGTTTACAGGCGCAACAATTATGATTTTACTAATAATGAGCTGGGATTTGTTGGAAAAAAAAATTGGTCATTGAGGGTGGCCTCAAGAGCCAAACAATTTATTTGGTTACTTCTTCGGGGCAAAATTAAAACTTGTGACTTTCTGCATGCTCCGAATCTGGGCCCTCAAGAGCTCTGTGTCTGCTGTGGCCTAGACAATGAAACTGCAGAATACTTTATGAATCATTAGAGGCTTAGTCATCCAAGATATCTTCCTTACTTCATTAGATCTCCTAACCGTTGACCAACTTGATGATCGTCTTAACTCTTGGAGATCTGATTCGGTGATCAACCTTCTCAAATGCTTACTTCTTGATATTGGCCACCCAAAATATGCCTCATTCCTAAAATTTAGATTAGAATTGCTTCCAAATTGGCTAGCCATAGCCTCACTTTACAATCTTTATATTTGTTCCACCGAGGCAGAGACTGACCCAGATGGCTTATGAAAACTATCTAACTGAATGGTTTCAATCTATAATTGCTTCTGTTTCAATTTGCTTTTGTTGCTCCTTTCTTTCTATATTTTATCTTGACATTGTTTGTATTCTTCAAACTTTTAGTTTTTGCTTTTTAATAAATCATCCTTTTAAGTCTTTTAACAAAAATCAAATAAAATAAAATAAAATAAAAACTATTAAATTGTTGTGGATTTAATTGTAAAATTTATTTGCAAACTTAATAAATTTGGATAGAGATTTTTTTGTCAAGAAGAACGAAACCCCTAATGGACCCACTAAACTAAGACAGGGCGTGCGCATGCCTCGACTGTGGCCTGTGGGGCCGCGCACACATGGGCGCTGGTACAACCCACAGTTCGTGCTCACAATTCTCAGACATGCACCCTCACCCCGAGGATTCGAACTCTCGCCACTTGCGAAGCGTCATCTAAATGCCAATTGACCCAAAGGCCGTTGACAATAAATTTGGATAGAGATGAGAGAAAGGGGCAAAGGAGGAGTCATACACGTAAAAAATGGGGTATTTTCATATAATTCTTTGTAATTATTTGTACTTGCTAATAGGTCTCTTGATTTTTTTTAAATTTTGGAAATATTTTTTCTCTTTTCCACAATTGAATATTATTTGTACTGTGGTCTCTAAACTGTTTACTGATGAAACTTTTTCCACACAAATTTGTTTTTAATTAGTAATGGAATATATTTCTTTTTAGATTTTAGTTTCTAATCTAACTGAATGTTTTTAGACTTTACTAAATTCAATATTCTAATGATTTAACATATAATTTCACTTAATTAAAAAAATCTTTGGTTGATATATGAATTCAAAGCAGGTTGCTGTTTTATATACTATATAGCCGGTAAAGATGGAATAAAGAAGTATTTTTATGAAAAATTAAAACAAATTTTTGTTTGAGTGAAAAATATAGATAGAAAACATCCAATCAAAATTTAGGTTAATTGATTTTCTTGCTTCAAGTAGTGATAACCTGTAAGTTGCTTCTTCTTCAGATCCCTTTAGTCCTTTGCCACAACTAGTGGCTTGTATACTTTTAGTTTCCTCTTTTTTGTTTTTTGTTGTGTTTTTATATATATATTTTTTTAAAATTATAATAGACGTGTTTTATCTAATTTTTTTTTAAAAAAATTGGATTTCATTCTCCAGCTTGGTTGTGTCTAGATTCTCCCTTCTATTTATAATCACCTTATTTTTAAATAGGAGTTCATTATCCTCTATATAATTACATACATTTCGAACGTCTTAATTTTTTATATACATAATCTTACACAAACATGAAATTCCTTCCAAAAATTTTGGTTGTCACATATATATCCTTTAATAACTAAGGTTGTGTTTGATTGCAATTTTTTTACCTGAAAAACTTTTCCACGGGTCATTTTCCAGCTAAATAGACTGTTTGTTTGCCCAAATTTTTCATGAAAAATTTTTTCTCTTATGTTGTCACATGACCCTATTTTCCATCAAAACAAAGAAAAACTTTTTCTACCACCACCATGGGAAAAGTTTTCCATGGAAAATGTAAGGGGTTATGTGAAAAAAATAACATGGGAGGGCTAATTTTTTTATTTTACAATGGAAAATTTTGATTTTCTAGCTAAAAATAATGCCAATCAAACGGCTATTTTTCATTTTCCACAATTTTGCATGAAAAAATTTTCCTTTCCACCCATTTTCCATGTTGCCAATCAAACACAACCAAAGTTTTTATCATAAATTAAGCTTATAGATGTATAAATATATTAACATTCATCATCCAAAGGTAGTAAAAAAATTATACGACATTTTACTTATATTTAATCCATTACTTAGTGATAAAAATAATTAATTGGATTTTCAGAATCAAAGTTTCAAATCTTTTTTTTTTTTAGAAACACATAAAAGCTCCAAATCCAGCTATACAAAGCTCTCCATCAACCATAAAAAATAGTTGATATAACTTAATTAATAAATTAACTTTGTATAAAATATTTACTTAATTAATCTTTCATTGTAATCTTAAAACATAGAACATGGTTATCAAAAACCACTAACTATTTTATCAATAAATAAAAATACCAAAATTAAACTTAAAATCAATATATTAGATAAGGGTTTTTTTTTTTTTAACAAATGTCAGAAGTGCAGTATTATCAAGGGTATACATATGAATCAGAAATTGATTATTAGGCCACATAAGATTTAAGGCTATGTTTGATTGGCAATATGGTAAATGTGACGGAAAAAAAATTTTCCATAGAAAAATAAAAAATAATCATTTGATTGGCATTATTTTCTAGTTAGAAAATAAGAAATTTTCTATGAAAAATTCTTATTTTGTTGTTTAATTGCTTTTTTTTCACATAGCCCCTTACATTTTTAATGAAAAACTTTTCCTATAGTGGAGGCAGAAAAAATTTTTCACTAATTTGAGAAAAAATAAGGTCACATGATAGAGTTTGTAGAAAAATTTTTCATGAAAAATTTTGATAAACAAACAGCCTATTTAGTTGAAAAATGACCCGTGAAAAATTATTTTTAGAGAAAAAAAAAAAACAATCAAACACAAACTAAGTGAAAAACCTGCTGCACTCACAATTGAAACATGTTATCATTACTGTGTTAAGAGGAATTTGAACTCACGACTTGAATTTTTCACAGTAACACCTTTCACAGTGGAACAAATACCACTAAATTATGAATCTTTTAGCTATATCAGACAACTTAGGAAGTCGATTCTCGACCCCATTATTGTGGGTCAATAAATGAATGAACACGTTCGCATTTAATCTGAACCCATTTAACATGAGTCGCTTTCGGATATAGTTAGCATGTCGGCTCACACATTCACACTCAAATAAGACAATTACAAATTTGATTTTGGTTGGACAGTTGAATATGAATTCTGCAACACCTCTTTAATTCTCTTTTGGGGCTATTAATTTTTTTGTGAAAAATAAATAAAATACAAGAATTCTCTTGTTCACATGAATGGTGAAGAAGACAGACATGTCTTTCTCCATATTGATTATGGAAGAATTATGAAAAGCCTTGTCATCTCTCTAGAATTCTCAAGATGTTTTCTAAATAATATTTAAATAAGGACAATTTTGTATATATCCATCGTTTGAAGATTTTAATAATTTCTAAAACAATAAAGATAAATATATATAAAATTTAAATAAAAGTTAACAAATTAGTTTTTTGTGCACGTAATACCGATTGAGAATGACATTCTCAGGACATTTAAGTCATGGGAAAAAAAAGATTTTTTTTTCTTATAAAATGAGTTTGAAATTAAATCTGATTTTCCATAATTAACCACAGTAGGGGTATTAACCTTGTTTCTATAGGGTTTTTTTCCTTGCATACCCCCACAAAAACTTTTTTAATTGTTGATATAACTTTATAAACAATAACTGTTGATATACCAATATTGACATTTATATTTGATTCTACTCTAAAAAAAAATAATAAATAATAATAAAATTATATCGCCCTTAATCTCTACTCTTTAATATGAAAGTGGATGTAAAAGATAAATATATATAAAAAAAAAAAAACTCAAATTAGGGTCTTGAAACCTCCTCTAAAAACTCAGATGTAAAAGCTTAGAGAACTTCATGATATTGTTGAGCCAAGTCCTGACCTTTTAAGCTTATGCATCAAATCTTGATGAGACAATGCGCAACCTTCGACCCAGGTGAGGCGTTAATCTTTAAATTACCATTTGTTTTTTTTTTAGTGGCACTTGTACCTTATTTTAATGATGATTGTCTCCACTTCATTTTTTTTGTTTTTTGGTTCACTATTGTGTGGCCTCCTCTCATATATTTGTTAGTTTTTTATTTTTCTCAATACTTCTAGTGACATTATAGTCTAATTATTTTTATAATAAAATAATAGTAAATATAAAAATTAAGCATAGCTTTAAAATATAATTTTTTGGGATATAAGTATATAAAAATATTTTAATTGTAGAAACAAATATAGTTTTATCAAAGTATATTGGCAATTAATATCTTTTGTTGGGGCTATCCAAATAATTTTTTCTTTAAATATATAATACAAAGTTAAAGACTCTTATTTAAACGACAGATTTATCAAAAACGAATAAACTATGACAAAAAAAAAAAAACAGATTTAAGAAAAATAACAATAACATCCACTAGTGGTGAAAAGATAAAAACAATAAAAAATCGGATAAAAAAAGAAACTAAGTGGGAAGTAGAAACAATAGCTGCTAGAGTCAGGTTGCTGTATCAGATTGCTAAAGTCTAATTGCATGGTCAGTGGCTTTTCCTAGTGAGGTGTTGGTGTTAGTTGTGATGGAAGTCAAGGGCTTGACGAAGTTAAGACTCCCTTTGAACATCTGGATGGACTCCTCTATTATTACTTTTTGAGTGGTAGGAGTTACAATATCCAAGCAACACGCATATGGTTAATTTTGCATATTGACAAAAGATGTGAAGATGTTATGCATGAAAAAATGCTATTATTCCGCTCGAGCCAAATGGACCAACAAATCGCTCTAAAGATGAGCCTTCTTAGGCCCCAAAGACAAATAGTACTGCTCACCCTTAGAAGTTTCAAGCCTTCTTGAGGGTGTTCAGAGTGTTGGGAGCATTTAAAAATGTAGCATAGTGGGACCAAATGCGATAAGTGAATGGACAAGAAGTGAGCATGTGGTTTACGGTTTCTACTGCACCATGACAAAGAATGCATGTTGTCATAGACATACTATTGCAGCCACATTTTGCAAGATTGTCCATGGTTAAGATCTTGTTATCTAAGGCTAATTAGTTGAAGATTTTTATTTTTAGAGGACAAGCCCCTTGCCAGAAGGATTTACTTAGGGCACATGTAAGTCCATTCTTGTTTAAAAACTTACAAAAGAACCTAACTGAAAAGTCTAAGTTCTTATTCCAACACCAAATCTTTCGGTCCTCTCCCTCAGTTAGAGGTAGATTTTTTCCAAAGCTTGAGAGTGATGTTGTCTAGAGTGATTGATGGAATTAGAAGAAAATTGGACATTGTGATGTATGGGAGAGGAGCGAAAGATTCTCTTTCAAGTGGCTTGTACTTGAAAGAGATCACCAATGACAAACAGGCTTCATTGTTCTTAGACAACTTCCACCACCATTTTCGAAAGAAAGCATCGTTGAGGTCCTAGAGATTTAGGATACCCCAACCTTCTTGGCCTTTAGACTTGCAAATCTGGGACCACAATACAAGTCGGCATTGTGAATGTGTGAGCCTTTTGCCTTTCCACAAAGAAACTCTACGAATCCTATCTATGTCCTAAATAACCCATTTAGAAAGCTCGAACATTGACATCTAATAGGATGAAATGGTAGAGAAAACTAAATTGATTAGTGTCATTCCCAATGGACATTCCAAGAAGTAAGGTGGTCCCTGACTAGGTAGGTTAGGCATTGCCAATCTTAGCAATGGGGACTTCTTCCGTGGATAAAAACTCCAAGATAGGTGGCCAGAAGTTGCTTAACTATATAATTAAGGGCAAGTGTTTGGGCTGGATCATGTAATTTGTCACATTTGGAAAAGTATAGGTAGCTTTTATATTGGTCGATTTATAAACCGGAAAGACCTTTGAAGAGGTATAAAATCAATTTAAAAATCCTTAGATCTTCAATAGTGCAAAGAAGAAGGTCATCTGCGTATTGTAGATGGCACATTTTCTTGTGTTTATAAGTGGGACACTGAGGAGGATGCCTACTTCGAGAGCATGGTTAAACATCAAATTTAGCACATCTGCACCAAGAACGACTAATAGAGGGGATAATTGCTAACCCTACTTAAGACCACTATAAGAGCTAACATAACCCATTAGGGTTTTGTTAAGTAAGATTTTGGCCTTAGAAGTATTGAGTATCGCCATGCTCCAAGATATCCAATGATTGCTTAATCCGTGAGTAGCAAGCAAATTTTTGAGAAACTCCCAATCTAGCATTTCAAAAGCTTTTGAGAAATCAACCTTGAAGATGTTACCCCCTAATTTGCCTTTTTAGATATTAATAATCAGTTCCTTGGCAGTGACAACATTATCAACAATACTCCTACATTTTATGAAGGTTTATTAGGTGGAATCAATTAGGGAATCGATAATTCCACTAAGTTGGTTAACTAGGATTATTGAGATAATTTTCAAGAAAGAATTTATCAAGCTAATTGCACGAACGTCAGTAACCTCGGAAGCTTCTTGCATTTTGGGGATCATAGCAATATTAGCCCAATTTAAACATTTTGGATTGGTTGTACCATTGTAGAAATCCTCACATAAGCAGAACATATCATGTTGGATAGTCGACCAATGCTTTTGGAAAAATATTAGCGGGAAGCCATTGGGCCCTAGAGCTTTGTTTGCCCCCAGTTCAAATTTGGCTAACTTGATTTTTGCAGCGAAAAAAAGGGTTTATAGAGTGGAGAAATCAATAGTGGTTTTGTGAGCAAATAGTCTAGACCAATTAGCCTGAAAGCATAAATCTCTTTCTTTTTCCAAATTGGTTTTGGAAGAAAATAGTGAAGGCATCTCCGATCCCCTTATCATTTTCAATCCAATTTCGATTTTTAGAGTAGAGAAATCAACAGTGGTTTTGTGAGCAAATAGTCTAGGCCAATTAGCCTAAAAGCATAAATCTCTTTTTTTTTTTTTCCAAATTAGTTTTGGAAAAAATTAGTGATGGAATGTCCGATCCCCTTATCATTTTCAATCCAATTACCTTCATAACTGATGCAAGAAATGCGATTGCACTTGTGGTGACCATTTTCTAAAGTGTGAAAAAACTGTGTTAGCATCTCCTTCTTTAAGCTAAGTAATCTTAGATCTCTACTTCCACTACAACTTCTCTTGTTTGAGCATGGAAGCGAGATTTTCTTATGTCTACTTGAGAGGCCAATTCCTCTGGAGTTAAAAGTCTTTAACTTCTTTGATAATGTTAAGGAACTTGAGTTCAAGAAGAAGAGATTTTTTTTTTCACTGAGTAAAGTTGTAGATTTGTTTCACCTAGTCATGAGGTTTGTGCATGAGAAAGGAAAGCTTTTTGGCTATGATAAAAGCTCACATCCAGTCAAGGTTGGTGTAAGCCACTAGTTTCCGACTAAGTCATTGAAACCATCAATGGCCTCCCACGCAGCTTCAAATTTGGAAGTAGGAGTAGAAGGATCAAGCATGTGAGAACCGGCCTCGAGACATATGAGAACATGATTTGAACCAAATCTTGGAAGGGTGTTCAAATATAATTGTTCTGAAAATAGGAAACATTTTGTTTTTTCACAAAAGTCAATCTAATTTCAAACAATGGGAATGGGAGTATATTTTCTTGCATACTGTATTAAAATGAGTGCTTTTAACATATTTTTATAAAAAAATCATAATTTTTATATATTTCTATAAAATATATTTATCAATAAAATATATTTTTATAGTTAAAAGTAGATAATATATTTTTCAAAATGTAAAGAGGACCCGCATTTAAAATTCTAAGTGGATGGTCCATGCTCATCCACTCATCCCATTCTTCAACCTCAATTTCTTTTCTTTTTTTAAAAAATTAATTATTAAATGCAACCTTCCGATCATCAAACTTACTTCTTATATACCTGACACTCACTGCCTTCAAACTCTCAACAAACTTTCAGTTCTCCTTTGTGAAGGTAAGTCCCACATGTTCTCCTTTCATTCATCTCTCTTGTCTTCCTTTTTCTTCATCAATTATTGAAGTTGTACGCGTTATAATTTACATGAATATTTCCCATCATAATTCAATCAATATGCATTCTATTTTGTTTTTCAAGATGAATCAAATATGAAAATTTGTATTCAGATCAATGTTGAACTTTTTAGCAAGGCTTCATTAGCTTCTCCATAAGAAATAGAAGAAGAGAATCTTATCATAGAGTTTTTTGCAAGGAGATTGTGTTGATCCTTATATTTTAGATTTAACCAAAGAAGAAAAAAAAAAAAAACTTTATTTATCTATTTATTTTTTAACATCAATATCTTACCTATAATTCTTAGTTGGGATCCTCAATTTATTTATTACTATTGCCTACCTGTTTTCAACTTGTCCATCTCATCTATGAAGCCTTTATATCTCTTACTTTTTCACATCAATATATTCAAGTCACTTTTTAGCTGAATCCAATTGTTTAATGGGAAGTTGTTTTATGTTTCATTTTTTTATTAGTTTCTAGTCACAGAGCATTCTTATATTATTAATTTATGCATTTATATATAAATAATTCATGAAGAGAAATCCAAAATTACCAGACACTTGCGGTGGAGGATCTCTTAAAATTTTGTTTGGTTTTATGTTTTTTTAGTGGTTTGTTTCATGTTGTTGTATTCAACCGGCAATATCGGGCACCAGACCGATTTTCAACTAATTCCTGTGGAATTTATTTTTAAAACAAAGTTTGAAATTAATCCGCAGGTATTAGTATCTTATTGTTTTCTTTATCTTTATAGAATGTCTCTTCTTTGTTTATTTTAATTTTCTATTTGTATAAATCTATCATAAATTTTGAATTAAATTTTTTATAATAATTAAAGTTACATCTATAATTTTTTATTTTGCAATTTTAAAATAATTAATTAATTATTTATTTATTATGTGAGTATGATTATATAAGTCAAAAGAGGAGTCCTTGTCCTTGATTTCTAATAAAATGAAACCTTAATTTCATTTACGTAGTAATGGTTATATATTAATGTAAACGTTTTTTAAATATATTTTTAATTTTTTCAAATGCAGGAATGTTTGATGAAAATACTATAAAAGTGATATGTGGAGTTACTATTAATTACTATATTTTAGTATTATTTAAAAATATATATGATTAGATGTTATGCGCTAATACATTTGTGCCTCAACCAAGTACAGGACAGACCCCTATGTCTTATTGGGCCAAGGGTTTTCATCTGGAGATCATGCCTGTGTGGCATGCCCTATAAGGGGTTTTTTACCTTGGTTTTTTTTTATAGTTTCTGTTTTTTAATAGATAAGACTTTCACTTTTATATTTCTAGATTTTTTTCTAATAATTTGTTTAGCAATTTATGGTGTTTTTTATATTTTGGAATTGAAAAGAAAAGTATAAATAAAATCTAACCAAGCGGGGTTTTGTGCTGGGCCTATCTTTGTGGTAAGTAGGTCATGCCGGCCCAACATCAACTAGGCGAACTGTGTCAGCTCATCCGGAGCGCCGTGTGCTCGGGGGCCCAGGATTCGTGTTACATCACTAGCCTCATGCCAGTTTTTATTTTCAATTCGTATGTAACCGAACCGAACATTAGTCTCCCAAAAGCAAGTGAGAAAATGGCAGTCCAAAACAAAACATATGTCATCATCATCAACCCTCTTTCTACTTCCGTTTCTTCCACGAATTCTCACTACCATACATATCTTGTGAACACAGTTCTTCAAGTTTTCTTCTGTTTCCAATCACAATCCTATACATCACTCTTCTTCTTTCTTTTTCAAGTGGAAAATGCATGGAAGTTCACTAGGGCACAGTTGCCCATACATTAATCCATGCATTCATTCGGAAATGCAAGTCCGAGCCAGGAGGCAACTTGCTATAAAAATTCACCCATTCTTCATTTATCTAATATATGTGCTTTTTTTAGCATCCATGCTTTTTTTTTTATATCCTCAATTATTGACCAAAATTTAATTCACAATTAATGCTCTGTTTCTGGAGTCTATAAGACAGCATATCACAATTCGAAAGGAAAAGAAGAAGAAGAAGAAGAAGAAGAAGAAGAAGAAGAAGATGAAGAGTGGGAAGAAAGTGAAGTCTGATTCTTCAATCTCATCTTTATGGATGATATTCAAGCAAGCAGAAGTTTCAGATAAGTGGTTGATGACCATTGGATTCATTGGAGCCACAGTGAATGGTCTCACAACACCAGTCATGCTTCTCATAACCAGCAAGATTATGAACAGTTTGGCTGGTGCTTCTTCTTCAACTACACTCTTCATCCATGATGTCAACAAGGTAATTAAATTATTCCTCTATTTCCTCCATTGTTTTCTAGATATATATATTTCTATTTATCCTGACTGAAGATATTGATGTTGTATTGCAGAATGCTGTTTATATGTTGTACATGGCTTGTGTATCCTTTGTGGCTTGTTTTTTAGGTACTTTCTAAGAACACATTGATGTTTTTTATGTGCATCTGTGATTTATTATTGCTTGAGATTGATGATTGTTGTTGTTGTTGCAGAGGGATATTGTTGGACAAGAACTGGAGAGCATCAAGCGGCGAGGCTGAGAGCTAGCTATCTTAAGGCTGTTCTTCGCCAAGATATCGAGTATTTCGATATGAAGGTTGCATCAACAACAGAGGTTGTTACTAGTGTTTCCAGTGACAGCATTGTCATTCAAGACTTCCTCAGTGAGAAGGTAATATATGTATACATATATACAAATTGATTCATGAACAAATGGAATGAACTGATTTGTTAAACGTTTGTGGAACAGATGCCAAATTTCATTATGAATTGTTCGACATTTGTTGGTGGATATTTGATTGGTTTCTTCATGATGTGGAGATTGGCTTTGGTTGTTTTCCCAACTGTTGTGCTTCTGATCATACCTGGGATCATCTATGGGAGAATTCTTATCAGCATTACTAGGAAGATCAGAGAACAGTACAACAAAGCCGGGGCGATTGCCGAACAGGCAATTTCCTCGATTCGAACTGTGTACTCTTTTGTCAGTGAGCAGAGAACGATAAAAGAGTTCGCCACTGCACTCGAAGGCTCATTCAAGCTAGGAACGAGACAGGGGTTGATCAAAGGCATTGCAACAGGGAGTAATGGCGTAACTTTTGCAATTTGGGCATTCATGATTTGGTATGGGAGTAAACAAGTCATGTTTCATGGAGCAAAAGGAGGAACCATTTATGCTGTAGGAGTTTCTATTATCACAAGTGGATTGTAAGAATTCTAATGAATTGAATCGAATCTCAGAAGTATTTATCTTTCTTTTTCTTTTTAATAGTAATGAGTTTTTTCTGTTGTTTGTCAATGGAAACAGAGCATTTGGATCAGCAATTTCCAATATGAGATACTTCTCAGAGGCAATCTCAGCTGGGGAAAAAATACTGGAAGTGATGAACAAAGTGCCAAAAATTGATTTAGAGAGTGAAGAAGGTGAAATCTTGGAGAGTTTTGTAGGGGAGTTGGAGTTCAAACATGTGAAGTTTTCATATCCTTCAAGACCAGAGAGTCTCGTGCTCAATGACTTCAACTTGAAAATTCTGGCGGGGAAGATTGTAGCATTAGTAGGATCAAGCGGGTCAGGGAAGTCGACAGTGATAGGATTACTAGAAAGGTTCTATGACCCAGACTTTGGTTCAATCCAGGTTGATGGAGTGGATGTCAAGAACTTGAAACTCAAATGGTTGAGATCTCAAATGGGATTAGTGAGCCAAGAGCCTGCGCTATTTGCTACTTCTGTTAAGGAGAACATACTGTTTGGCAAAGAGGATGCTTCAATGGAAGAGGTTGTGGCCGCTGCAAAGATTGCAAATGCTCATGAATTCATTTCAAAGCTTCCTGATGGTTATGACACTCAGGTGAGTGATTATTATGTATAATAATTTATCATCAATGTTTTATGTGAATTTTGATCATTGAATTCTTGGAATATAGGTTGGAGAAAGGGGAGTTCAAATGTCAGGAGGACAGAAACAAAGGATTGCTATAGCAAGAGCAGTGCTAAAATCTCCGAAGATTCTTATGCTTGATGAGGCCACCAGTGCATTAGACACTGAATCAGAGAGGATAGTTCAGGACGCACTCAACACGGCATCAGTTGGCAGGACTACCATTGTTATTGCTCACCGATTGTCCACTGTCAGGAATGCAGATATGATTGCTGTTGTACGAGATGGACGTGTCACAGAGAGTGGAACTCACGACGAACTTATGCACGAAGAGCTTGGTCTTTATTCATCGCTTGTTCAGCTTCAACAAACCAAAGGAGGAACAGATGAATGCTCATCCATGGATTCATTAACAGCTGTGATATTATCAGAGGATCAATCACCTGGTCATAAGATTAAAGAGGACATGCCTAATTCAAGCCTGAAATCTGAAGAAAAACCAAAAACTGCATTCCCTGCACCCTCATTTCAGAGACTACTACTACTGAATGCACCAGAGTGGAAAGTAGGCACAGTGGGCTGCTTTGGTGCTATGGCATTCGGTGCGATACAACCTCTATATGCATTGGCAATGGGGAGTATGATATCTGTCTTCTTTCTCAAGAACCATGATGAGATCAAGGCGAAAACGAGGACCCATTCTTTGCTGTTCCTCTCCTTATCTTTCTTATCCTTTTTCAGTAACATTGCACAGCATTTTAGTTTTGGTTTGATGGGGGAGTACCTTACTAAGAGAGTAAGGGAGCAAATACTCTCAAAGATACTCACATTTGAAGTTGCTTGGTTCGACAAAGAGGAGAACTCCACAGGAGCGATTTGCTCTCGTCTCGCCAAAGATGCTGTTGTGGTTAGTCCATCAAAATCATTACTAAATGAATCTTGAACCAATACATCTGAATGAAATCTCGTATTTTTTCGCACAGGTAAGATCATTGGTAGGGGATAGGATGTCGCTGCTGGTTCAAACAGCAACCGCAATCATCATCGCTTGCACACTTGGTCTAGTCACGGCATGGAGATTGGCTTTGGTCATGATGACCGTCCAACCTTTGATCATCGCTTGCTTCTATTCTCGCAAAATGCTTCTCAAGAGCATGTCAAGCAAGGCTGTTAAAGCTCAGTTGGAAAGCAGCAAACTTGCGGCTGAGGCTGTTTCCAATGTTCGCACTGTCACTGCTTTTTCTGCTCAAGAGAAGATTCTCCGGTTATTCGAGCTCACACAAGAGGGTCCTCGAAAGGAGAATCTACGACAGTCTTGGATTGCTGGACTTGTCCTTGGCATTTCCCATAGTCTTACCAAATGTGCATTTGCCCTCAGTTTTTGGTATGGAGGGAGATTGGTGTCCCATGATCTTCTAACTCCAAGATCACTTTTCCAAACCTTTCTAATTCTAGTTGGCACTGGCCGGGTTATTGCCAATGCCGGAAGCATGACTAGTGATCTTGCTAAAGGGGCTGAAGCAGTCAGCTCGGTGTTCACGATTCTTGATCGTCAAACATGCATTGAACCGGAGGATCCCAAGGGTGACTCCCCAAAGAAATTACTCGGAGGAGTTGACATTGTCGACGTGGATTTTGCATATCCATCACGACCAAATGTCTTGATCTTCCATAGATTTTCATTAAGCATTGAAGCTGGCAAGTCAACCGCATTGGTGGGACGTAGTGGATCTGGCAAATCAACTATCATTGGCCTAATTGAGAGGTTTTATGACCCGTTGATGGGATCCATAATGATTGATAATAAGGACATAAAGACTTATAATCTCCGATGTTTGAGAAGGCACATTGCAATGGTAAGTCAAGAACCCATTTTGTTTGCGGGCACTATTGAAGAAAATATTGCTTACGGTGTGGATAAGACTACAGAGGCAGAGATAGAATCTGCTGCAAGGGTGGCTAACGCCCACGAATTTATTAGCGGTCTAAAGGAGGGATATAAAACATGCTGCGGAGATAAGGGAACACAATTATCGGGCGGGCAAAGACAACGTATCGCTATTGCTCGTGCAATATTAAAAAACCCGAGCATTTTGCTTTTGGATGAGGCGACAAGTGCATTGGATACTCAATCAGAGAAAGTGGTGCAAGATGCATTGGACAAGGTAATGATTCAGAGGACTTGTGTAGTGGTTGCACATAGACTGAGTACCATACAAAATTGTGATATCATTGTTGTTCTTGAGAAGGGAATGGTGGTTGAGAAAGGTACTCATAATTCTCTCCTTGAGAGAGGTCCTTCAGGTTCTTATTTTTCATTAGTAAATCTCCAACAACGGAATATGACCATGAATGTATAACTCTTGCTCTTGTATTGGGAAATTATAAAGGTTATGGAGACCACAATTATTGTAATGGCAAGTTAAGAAAAGATTGGCCACACCATGACCCAAGCCTTTACTTTAATTGTTAATATATATTAATTTTTTGGAGAAAAGAACCCGAAGGCTTTTTTATTGAGAACTAAATAGGAAACAAGAGAACAACAAACTCAAGAAACTAATACAAGGAAACAGAAACAAACTAAGATACAATGAATCCGAAGTTAGAAAAGGACTTCATCAACCATCTTGAAAGATCTCTACCACAATGGAAGAGGCAAAGATTATGAAGATTAAAACTATAAGGAGCTAGAGAGGTGGCAGGCATGTTCCACACTCGAGGAATACAATGCATTTCTGGGCTTCCGATTAAAGATAGTAGACGCTCAGCGTGAGGAATCCAATCGTGAAGACGCCAGTCACACATAGCTTGATTTCGTTTGAAGATATTGATCAGCTCCCTTCTATCAATGAGAATGTGATCAATGTGATCTACTCTGTTGTGCGCCACTTGAAGTGCAATTATGATAGCTTTTATCTCTGCCATGCTATCTGTCTCAGCTTGATTGGAGCAACAACTTGCAATTGTAACAATAGAATTAGACTTGGCAATGGAAAATCCAGCACCACTTACCTCCAACTCTTGATTCCAAACTTTGGAAATATAGAGGAATGTAGTTCCATCTAGAAAAATTGTTTAGCATTAGACGTTTGCCCAGGTGGTCGCCATTTGTCCGATAAAATTCCTGCACATAAACAAAAGCTTTACAAGCAATGGATTGCCAAATTGGCCAGTTGTCTCTGAAAATGGCTTCACACCGAGATTTCCAAAGATGCCAGATAGTCGAGGCATTAATATATATTAATTAACATGAAAATGTATTGTAAAAGAAGGTTAGTTGACCCACATAAGATTGGACTAAGTGGTAGCTCCTAAAAATTGACCCAAATGAGTCAATTCCAGGACATCTTGGCCCTTCCAAGTCATATTTTGTTAAGATTAAAAATTTTCTAAAAATACAAAAAAAAATTAAAACTTATTAAATAGTATAAAATAAAAATAATAATATTTATTGAAAACTAAATTTCAAAATTCATAATTATATAAATCATTATATTCAAAATATTAAATAATAGAAATAAATGTTATTGGTGAATTACTATTAGATTGACAACCACATGGAGAAAAAATCACTCCATTGGTCTCAACGACAGTGCTAACGACGGCACCTTTTTGAAGCTCCAAGACTCCGCAGCAATGAGACCCAAACAAGGATTGGTTAGGTAGGGCATGTCCTTTGCCTGGATGTTGAATCCTCTCATTCCCGTTCTTGCTCAGGTCAATCTCCCCTTCGCCCATGGCAGATAACCCCCGTAGAAGACACAGATGGTTGGACTGTGGTTCAACATCGATGGAGAAGCCCCACAGTTGTCCAGCTACCAACGAAGGCCTCATGCCCCCCTACTAGGCCCTCTCAAGGCAGAAGGCTCAACCTGAAGAGCCGTTGCTCCCCGACCGAACATCCACCATGCATGCACTACTTCCAGTAGGATCACAATACCACGAAGTGTAGACACCATTTGACTTGCAGACGCTGTCACTATACCAGCCACCTGCATCTTCGGTCACATATCAGGTGCCTTCCACACCACTCCCCGGATCTTCAATCTCATTGCCTACCTTGGAAGAAATTCGATGTTCGAGGAGTTTTCCTTCTAAGTTCTCTATAGCCTCAATCTCTGCTGGCCAAACGTCGAAGGTGACATTGCTGAAGGGTCTTTCTTCTCTTCTAAGGCCCCAAGTTATCAAGGTGATACCTTTTGGCCTCTGCTAATTTGCAGTCTAGTTTAAAGATGAGAAGGAGGCATGGCTGGTAGAAGACCTCGCCCATTACATCAAAATAGTAAGCGTGGCCCTTGCACAATCAAGCTAGAAGAATAGTCGCCATACTCAGGGCTCGTCGACTCTCCCGGCCTAGCTGCTATATGGGTTCAACTGAGATGTCACTCCATGCATTATTGGAATCACGCAACCATTTTAGAGATTTTGAGGTCGTTGGGTGATCTCGTTGCCATGCAAAACAACTCCAGGGTGTCGTTAGAGTTCGTTCTATGAGATGGTGTGACTTCGACCTACCACCTCGTTCCCCCATGAGCCAGAAGTGTTTGTAGGCTGTTGTAGATACATTGTTTTGGCTAATGTTTACTATCCTTTAGATCGTTAACGTCATAAATCGACACCAGTCTCTACTACCACCCGCTCAGCCTTGATTGATCCTCTATTACACCAGTCCAACACCGATGTTGCTTCGACCAACTAGACCCTCACCAACAACCTTGTGGTGCTTCACCCCAGACATAACAAGGGGAAAGATTTGCCAACTAGTTGAGCTTGGCTCCTGATCATAAGAACCCCCTTCCCCCCGGTGTTCAAGCCTGGCTTTCACTGGTTGAGAACACATGCGCCATATAGGTGACAGAGGGTGAAGCCTTGCTTCCGCGGTGCTACTATTATGCTATGGAGCCTAGTTGCCATAATTTTCTCGCTTGATGAGGCCCTGCTCCCGTCATGACAAACTCCTCTCTTCGGATCACTGGTTCCTCTGACTAGTGTGTGACCAAAGGTTCTCTAGGCACAACAATCTAGGAGAGCCCTGGCAACGTACCTAATACTATGCCTAGCCTATCCTCTTATCAGCGCAGGTACGGCTCACTTCCCCCATCCAAAGTTGCTTTGGGTGACATCGACATTAACAAGACTAGGATGTCCATTAAGGCATTACACATGGGTGGAAATAGCCACATAGAGAAGCTTGTTAAGTGGCCAACCCTAAAGCCTCTTAGTCCTCTGCTAGATGCATGCAATCGTTGATTAGGCCTCTGTGTGCTAGTCCCTTCCCATCCTTGTCACATGTGGAGAAGCATGTGGGATTGGATTGTGTTAATCTCGAGGTAACCTTATCTCATAGGGAGAAGCATATGTGATTGGATTGTGTTAATCCCAAGGAAGTCTTGTCTCTTGTGGAAAAGCATGTGGGTTTGGATTGTGTTAATCTCTAAGTAACCATTTCTTTGGTTGAGAAGCACTTGGGCAAGCAATGCGACCTGCTTCAGTGAGTTATCTACCAACCCTGCACTCCTCTCGACATCAGGCCCTAAGCCTATGCTTGAAATGGCCATCCTAGTTACTATTATGAGCTAAAGTGAGTGAAACCCTCTTGTATTTAAAGGCCCAAGGCTTCTTGTGAATTTGGTTAGTAGTACGTTTGGTGCTCAGAACTCACTTGTCTCCACTTTTGTAAATCCTGTTCATAATCCATGCTTTTAGATTTCTTAAGTGGAGTCTGACAAAGGATCTTTCTCTTGCACTTCTTTAGGGGGGCTCATCTCTTATTGTGTGTTTACCAAAGAACTGTGCATGGAGACGCCTTAATGGGGCTTGGGCCATCCTTCCTGTTGAGAATAGTGTTACCACAGAGTCTAATACCCCGATTCTCATTGATCCCTCTACAACATTGATAGTGATCTCCGACTCTCATCTAGACTAATGTCCATAGACACTGTCGATGCTATTCAAGGTGTCCTCTACTCTCTCAACTTGAAATCTTGACCTTCTGTGGAAGATATTAATGATGTGGGGGACTTACCCCTTGATGAAGTCGACTATGGCTCAAATGAGGATGACAAGGAGGAAGTTCACCAAAGGTTTTTAGCGCTATCTAAATTTCTTGAGGCAACAACAAGCCCGCCTGAGTGTCCTAAACCTTCTTCCGCCCCCTAACCAGCTACTAGTCATAACGATAGATTAAAGAAGCCCTCATCCTGTTGGAACGAAGAAGCAGGTTTCCTTGTTGACATTCCCTATCCTTCTAGGAAAAAAAGCTCCAGCGATAACCATGAAGGTACCTTAGGAACCACCCCTCTCTCTCTCTCTCTCTCTCTCCCCCCCCCCTTCTCTCTTCTCGGATTGATGCACAGTTAGAAAAATATTATCCTGCTTGTGATATTTTCTTTGTAGTTTCTCAGGAACACAAATAACAATGTTTAAATAGAATTAAGGCTAAGGAGGCCAGCCATGACTGCCGAAACACTTTTATTGAGAAAATTTCAGCAAAAGCCCATAACTTGGCAGAGACCTCAAAGGTTTGCAATCTAGAATCCATTGTTTCCCTATGAAAATTTTAACATGGAAAATTAGGGGCCTGTGTAGGCTTGATAAACGATTCCTTGTCACTTCTAGAGGCACACCATTTTGTTTTTTTTGTTATTTTAGGAAACTAAATTAGCTACTATAACCCCGGCTTGTTGAAGACCTATTGGGGAAACAAATTAGACAGCTTTGCATACATTTCAGCACAAGGCTTTGCGGATGGGATTGCTATTTCTTAGAGCTGTGCTACGGTCTTTGGACGCTTTATCTTCTAGGGCTAGTAACGGGCAATCTACTCATCCCTAGGTAATTTATGGTGATTTCATTGCCTTATTTGGAAGATATAAGTAATGCCTCTAGGTTGCTTCAAGATCTCTCACTTGTCGAAGCACCCATGTTTGGTAGGAGATTCACTTAGTCTAATAATTATTTAGGGTGCGTTTGGATGGAGTTAATGGAATAAGGGGGAATGAAGTAATGAAAAAGAGGGGAAAAGAATGGGTAGGGGATGGCAATGAAAAAGGTGTTTGGTTAGAGGGGTAATTTATTAGGAATGAGAAAAGTAAAAAATAGAGTTATGTTAATATTACCTTTTTATCCCTTGCATAAAGAAATAGTATTCATTATTTACAAAAATAATGAAAACATAAGTATATATTTTATTATTATTGATTAATGTTTAATTAAAAATTAATTTCAGAGTCCTATTAATTTTTTTCCGTACTTATAATTTTAATTAATTACAAATAACATTTATTTGACATAGTTAATATTCATATAATAATGTAAACATAAATAGTTATTTTATTATTATTGATTATTGTTTAATTAAAAATTATCTTCAAATAACTATTAAATTTTATTCCACACTTATAATTTTTAATTAATCACAAATTATATTTATTTGAAATAATTAATATTTATAAAATTATGAAAACAAAAATATTTATTTTATTATTAACGATTAATGTTTAATTAAAAATTTATTTCAAATAACTATTATTTTTTTTTCTATCATTGATTATTTTTCAATTAATTTTAAATGATATTTATTTCAAATAATTATTATTTATAAAATTATGAAAACATAAATATTTATTTTATTATTATTGACTAATGTTTAATTAAAACTTAATTTCAAATAACTACTAACTTTAGTAAGTACTTATAATATTGTAATTAATTACAAATAATATTTATTTCAAATACTTAATAAAAATGGTATAGCAGTCATTTACTAGGGAGGAATGAGCCATTCCCCCAAAATTTTGGGGGAATAGTTGATTACCCTGGGGGGTCAATGGTGACCCCCAGGGTAATCATTACCTCCATAAAATAGAAACAAACACTACTATGGGAATCAGGAGGTAATTGTTCCCCCCAATGGGGGAACCATTACCCCTATACAAATGCACCCTTAGATCCTACTTGGGTGAAACTAGATCACTTCCTAGTTTCCCATAATTAGACCCTGTTGGTCCTCATGTGTTTTCAAACCTCCCTCCTTAGGTTTGGCTTGGACCATGTCACCCTATGTTTAGAGCTGACCTACACTTACAATGCCCGCATCCTTTCAGGTACGAATTTACTTAAGAAACCATTGAGGGATTCAACAATCTCATTTGGGAGTGGTGATTCTCCCCTACCTTTTTGGGTTGCGGTGCCTTTGTGATGACCAAAATGTTGATGCACCTCAAACAAGAGCAATGTAGATGGGCAAAGTGTTTGGATCAATACACTAAAGGAAGAGCGCTCTTCTTCTTGAACTATATTACATGGATATTTTAAAGGATGTGAGGCCCATGTCATCTATTGAAAAAGCCAAAGATGTAGATTTGCGTGTCAATCTCAGTTTCACTCTAAATAAGAAAGATTTATTAGAGACAAAAGGCAAGGACTTTATGAATTAAGAAATGAGATGCCAACACAAAATTCTTCCATGGAGTTGCAAACAGTTGTCATAATCGCAACCTTTTCCCTCGAATCCTTGCATATGGAAACTGCATTGAAGGAGACAATTTGATTGGGATGGCCTTCATAGAACTTTTTAGGCAACAATATGGGTGCAAGAGAACCTCACTATCCCATGTCAATTGGGACAACCTTTTTATACATAAAACAGTGACTGACTGAGCACTCTAAAGTCCCTTTTCTACATAACGGAAATTAAAAATGACACCTTTGAGCTAAGTGCTGATAAAGCACCAGGACCTAATGGTTTTCCGATGTTGTTCTTCCAAAAACATTGGGAGATAGTCCATCTGGACTTGGTTTATTTGTGTGAGGATTTCTTCGACGGCAATGCTAATCTAGAGGGAATTAATTGGGCTAACATCAATGTGGTTCCTAAAAAAAGGTGAAGTAGCAAGAATCGGAGATTATCACCCGATTAGTCTCATTAACTCCTCCATTAAAATCATCTCTATGATCCTAGCAACGTGGCTTTTTGGGGGGAACGGGAGGGGAGGGGGAGGGTCAAAAATTCATTGGTGGACCAAATTTAGATGGCCTTTCTAAAAGAAAGAAGCATAGCATACATTATTATAGCAGCGGAGGAGCCCATCTTCAGTATTCAGAAACAAAACTTGGAGGGTCACATTTTCAAAGTTGAATTTTCCAAAGCTTTCAATATGGTGGATTGGGAGTTTCTTTTTTATTTACGCAGGGCACGGGGGTTTGGCAATTGTTGGATAGGTTCGATCAAGGCAAATCTAATGACCACCAAGGCCAATATCTTAATCAAGGAAACCATTTTTGGATATGTTCGTTGCCAAGGTGGGCTCTGACAAGGGGATCCTCTTTCTCCGCTTCTTTTTGTTTTAGTTGCAAATGTTCTCAACGCTATGTGAAATGATGCTTTGATCTCAGGCATCTTGTACAGGGTCCCACTTGGTGGTTTTGGGAGAATGTGTCATCTGAAGTATGCAAATGATCCCCTCTTTCTCACTTCAGGGGGGATTGAAGACCTTAACATTCTCACGCTAATCTTGCACCTTTTCAAAAGTATATCGGGGTTGTCAATCAACTTCTAGAAAAGCTGTCTTTTCTCGACCAAATTCGAAAATTTACCAAATGAAGCTGCAACTCTCACTCTAAGTTGCACTTCAAACCTTTTTTGTATAATGTAATGACCATCCCACTTTCAGGTAGATGTCCTAGGAAATAGAATTGGTTGAGAATCACACAGGCATTACAGGATGTCTCACCACTTGGAAAGTTCAGTATCTTTCTTTGGGAGGTAACCTTACACTTGTCAATTCCGTACTCTCTTCCATTTCCACTTATTGGATGTCAGTGTTCGAACTCCCAAAGTGGGTGAGACGTGAAATTGACAATGGTCATAGAGACTTCCTTTGGAAAGGATGCGACCTTTCTCATAAAAAGTGCAGGCTAATCCTATGGCCTTGTGTGTGTAAATCTAGAGTTCAGGGACATTGGTGGGTACTGTACTTGTTGGAGTTCAACCATGACTTTCTTGGTAAATGGTAGTGGAAGTTTGCAAGTGATGCCCCTAGATGCTGGTTGTTCATTATCTTCTTCAATTGTTCACAAAGTGGCAAAACAAATTTGCTTCTCTACACTGCCCTGAGCAAGAAATTTATTTTTTGGAATGGCATCTCTAATTGTCGACCAGCTTTTATGCTGGGTTTAGCCTCTAAACTTAGAGATGGGAAATCTACGATGTTTTGGTTGGACAGATTGCTCAACGGTAAAGCACCTAAGGATGCGTGGCCCAATCTTTTTTGCCTAATGGCAGTTTCCTTTCATCTCAGTGTTTGGCTTTTTCCAGCTTAGGACTAGCACTCTCAATCATAATTTCAATCCCTCTGCGGCTTCCTGCCCATCCTTCTGTCTGATGGTAGATATTTGAAGTCTTGGAAATGGGACAAGAGCGAAACTTTCTTTATTAAATCTTTCTATCGCTACTTAAATGAGGGAGGGCTTAGATGTCCATTGAGTAACTTACTCTGGAAAGGGGCATGTCTTCTCAAATTTTAGCTTTTTCTAAAATTGGCTTTTGATAACAAGCTCCTCACCTTGGAGAATTTAGCCAAGCGAGGATGCAATCAAATCTTGATTACCACTTGTTTTCTCTGCTATGCTGCAGTATACATTTTAGATCACATGTTTCTTTGCTACCCTTTCATCTTGAGAATCCAGGAACACTTTGGTGTACTCTTTAATGTCTAGCATAGTTTTTTCACCCTTTCTGAGGATGGACCTTGTGGGTGTGTAAATGAGTTCTTAACCCTAGGGGGCTAGGAAACCTTCTCATCAGTGCCATTTGTTGGCCTCTTTGAATTAAGTGGAACAATCACAGTTTTTTTGGCATTTTCTCTGATCAAATAGAGCGCCATCTTTGCGAGGGCCCTACTTCCCATAGAGGATGACCAAACCATTTCCTAGCCCACATCATCCCCAACCATCTCCTAGTGTCTCTCTCCCTTCTGTTGTGTTATTTTTTTCCCCTTTTCCATCTCTGGTAGGAGTTCTCTTCTTTTCTTTCAGTCGTAATATGTTTCATCATTTTTTCCTCCTTTTGTCTCTTTTGTAACCTTGGAGTTGTTGTAGTTGTTTGTTGCTTTGTTATCTGGTTTGTTTTTTCTTAATAAATTTGTGATTTATCCACTTCATAAAAAAAACATGTGTTCATTTGTCTTTTATATAATATAATTTGGACTAACATTAATTTAATAATTTAGACAAATGGAGAGCAAAGCATGTTTTATAAGAAAGATCCCAATTGCGCTTGTCACACTTGTCAACAAATAAATAGATAAATAAAAGAGAGCCCAAAAACACATGTTACAAATTTTGGCATATTTTGTCATAATTTTTTTTATATGGAGATATCTTTTGTCACATACAACTCTTGAAATAATAATCTATATTTCTTCTTTTTTTTTTGACAAAATGGATAAACCATGTTTATTAAAAAAAACATAAAGTACAACTGTCAGAACAAACTTCCATAAGAGGCAGTTTAGAATAGTACAAGAGTATTCACTAGGCATGGATCAAACACAGAAAAAGTAAAGAAAAACTAAAGGGGTGCATGAAGCATGGAGCGCCCTAACAATGACATAGGCAGATCATGGGGTGCTCTAGCAAGAGAGTAGAAATTGAAAAGGCTCAATCGGTGTTGTTGATCATCTCCCTGAGGCTACGCGGCTCACCCCCTCTAGTATCCCCAAACTCTAGACTTCTCTTAACTGCATTTGTTGACTCCTCTATTCTTGATCACCATGAACTTACTGAAAAATTATGAAAGATCTATCGATTAAATTGTTGCGAATTGGAGCTCTTTTTATTACATTCATAAATAGAATTTATTTTTATACCAATATAAATCAACCATGTACATATTTGGATTGCTATGCATTCATTACGGGTAAGAGTACTTTAAATCAAGGGATTGTAATAAACTTTTGCAACCAATGTGATGTAAGCATTCTTGGAAATTTGGAAGACAAACAGCATGGTACCAGTTCTATTGCAAGTTTGATTCATGTAGTTAAAGAAGAAATCATTTTTATGCACCTTTTTTTCTAAGTTGTTTATAAATTTAGCCATCTCAAGGTTCATGACAAGAAAAAAATTGTGAATTTTTATTTATTTTAATTTATAAACATATGCTGAAAATTTATTAATATGTATATTGCAATATTAAGTTATCCAAGTCAATCAATGGTCATGTAGCAATTGTATATTTATTTTAGAAACATTAAATTAAATAATTTTTAAAAAATAATAAATTTTTTTTGGTAAGTTAGGTGAGCCTATTGGGCCGAAGTAGAGTTTGCAAAACCCAAGCGAGCACGTCTCCACCTAGTAAGCTCATTAGAGCGCATGACTATGGTGCAAAGAGAAAAGGACAAGAAAAATAAAATTGAATCTATAATTTTAAAAAAAGATTTTAATTTAAGCTAAAACTAATATATTGAAAACAAAATATTTTAAAATAATAGATTACGAAATCTTTTTCTAGAGCGGCCGGCTTCCTGCTTTCAAGGAGTAAGGAGTGTGTCAATTTGGTAATCAAATATAGTGCATTCACCCTATTATAGTTCGATAGTTGGGTTAAACTTATGCCATTATATTTATAGGAATTTATAATTACCTAGGGGCACGGTTAAGGGTCTTATCTATCTACACCTATTTGCACTCCTTGCATGTCAATTTTCCTTATCTTTTATAGATGTAAATCTAGGGTAATGGATCCTCCTCCAAACAAATGTGACCTTAAAGTATGGAGCCTCCTCCCTAATTGATGTTGTCAATTAAATCATTTTTTATCTACCTCAACAATATTGGTAGGAGCTATGTAATATCAAGATATTGTTTTTATTGGTAACAAGTAGCCGAGAACTTTGCCTACGAAAAAATAGTGGTCTCCACAGTCTGACTTGTTGAGATGCAACATGATTGACCTAAAACATGATTAACCTCATTGGGGAGGTTCAAAGAGAACTTAAAAGGGAATGGGGACGGTAACCCCTTGGATACTAAGCCATGTTACATCGCCACATATATATTCTCAAGCCAACACCAAGGTGGGCTTAACTTGAGTTTTGTATTGATTTTTTTTATATACAACATAGCCTTGGTAGACCACCTACTAAGCAATGGAGATGGTTACTCCCAGATGGTCTTTTTCTTAGCAAGCCTAATAACATGAATTTTCATATGCAACCCTTATTGTTGGTGGGAATATGCCATTGAATGTCAATAAGGATATTTGTATTAAAACATTTTATTTTTATTATTAGTAATAGACATTTATTTTGATGTTCATATAAAACATGTGCTGACATTTTAATAGGTTTCGAACAATATAATCCATGTGTATTCAGTTATACCTTCTAGTCATTATGAAATAATGAGAAGAACACTAGAAGAACTTAATACCTGTACACTTAAATATGTCACAAATCAGAGAACCTTTAATTGGGTGTTAAAAATTCACAAAGATTTGTATAACATATGCTTTGACAGAATGCTAGTCAAACACAATGGGATAGTGAGAGCATGTGCCATATATATATTGATGGATTGGTGTATTCGAACATGACTCATTACAATCAAATCACATGAGTGGGTTTTACACTTTGACTAATTAATGATTGGAGTTGTTGATTATGATCATATAAGTGGACATTTAACCTAAGGTCTCATGATCACAAAGTGCGTATAACGTCTGGTATGTTACTAGTCTAGTTAAGCTCAGTTTACCTTTGGTAAGGTCAACCTCGAAATGCGGCTATGTTTGCAAGTAGCAATAATGAGTGATCACCAAAAAGGAATTCATTCCCTCGAAAATAAATGAGTTGGTATGCAATGCAATCATGTGTGAGGAAGACTAGAAGGCCAAGATAGTCAAGTTCATGGTATGAGACATGAATGGTTGTTTAGTAATCTTACTCTACTATGGTTATTAACATATTATAAAATTTAGTGAGTTTGACGTTTTTCATGGCTCTTGCTCGGTTAGGATACAAAAATGAAGGGTTTATACATATATGGCAATCATAATTTGAAAGGTTTGTATTCGATTGGGCTACAATGTGAACTGCGGGGTTGATTAGCTGTTACTAGCATCCTCTGGTATCCTTCCATCACCATTCAGGACAAACCTAGAGAGACACTTAAAAGAATTCAAAATCATTCTCCTTTTGGTGTAGAGGTAAAATTGTCATTTTACAATGTTACTTCATGGGATGAAGTGCAATTGTAAATTGTGTTAGAGTTTTGTCAAAAGTTTAAATTATGATTAAAGTTCGATGGAATTAAATATTTAACTAAAATTATAAGGCTTGGAGACAAAAATTGTTATAATTGTTTTATGACCCATAATTATATTACGATTTTATAATAGAATAATGTTTATCATATTTTATGAAGTTCCTATATCTAAAACTCCTCTCAAACCCTAGTTGATGGATTCTATTCTCTGGGCATGAGATGAGTTCCGTAATATCTTTCTTCTTTTCTAACTCTAGTTGCCATTTTAGAGAGAAAGAGGAGATTGTTCCTGAATTCCAAAATGTCGTGATCTAGAGGCATGAGGCTTTTGTTCTACGTTAGAAGATATAGGAAGACCTAAAGAACAAATTTTTCATATCAAAGTGGAAGATTTAGAACCTCAGAGGTAACTTTTTTCAAACATATACTTAATTATAATTATTTAAATTTGGGTATTCATCAAATCAATTAGTTAATATCGCATTTTTGCATTGGCTTCCGCATGTTTCTAATTGTTGTGTATAATTTTGTGATATTTTCTAACAATTGTTACATCCTTCATCCTATTCATATATCTATTAGTTTTTCGTTATTGATCTTATTATGAATATTCTTATTATATTTTACATTGGGTGCACAAATTCTCAAACAATATATATTAAAGATTTTATATTTCAATTTCTTGAAATTTTATTAAGTTTTATGTGTACATTCTGTTTTGGGTATTCTATCATGAAAATTAGTTGTTGTGGCAAAACTGGTTATGAAACTTATTTCAGATTTTATTACAAAAATTTATTCTGATTTTAAAATGTATATTTTTGAACTCCTCACTGAGTAATTGTATAACTCATACACTCTTAATAGATTAATTTTGTTTCTTTTTTTAACTATCAACAAGTGAGGTACCTTTAAGATTAGCCGTGTTTCTAAAGTTAAGTGGACCTGTGTGTTACCTACACAGAAGGTCACAATGGTTGTTGTCATGACATCAACCAATCACCTTCGACCGTGCAGCACCTGACATGCACCAAGTGGCAGGTCAACCTTCCTTGTTAGAACAAAAACAACACATGTTCACAACACAAGCACAGTATATAAAAGAAGCGAGCAAAACCGGAAAACATTCACTTTACGAGAAGACGACACAAGAAACCAGTTTTAAAAAGAGAAAAACATAAACTCTCTTAGATTGAGAAAAATTTACAATCATGGCCAAAGATACTCACCAAGAGGTCTTGTCCCCTCCTAAAGACATAAAATACCATATTACAAGAGCTACCTTAAATCCCAAGGTTAACTGAGCCTCTTGCCCAACACAAGTCTGGCAAGAAGTTTCGGATTTTCACTTACCTTGCAGTGTCCTCTGACATTACTGTAGCTTTAGCCAACCACCCTTGGTCACAGCGCGCAACAGTACCGATCAGGCGCTGTAATATCGTGTGCCATCCTCGCCCCTGGCTCAGTCATGCTCCCGTCCGCATGCCCACTTGCATACGCCTGAATAATCCCTTAAGAAATCCGAAATCAACATCTGGGTCTCTCCATATGATCAAGTGTCCCACCCCACCTAGATTTGCTAGAGATCCACTCTCTAAAATAATCTAACTCTACAACACTTTACTCTTGGTATGGGCGAGCCTGCCCCACGCGCTCATCGGCCATGCGAACGCACACGATCCAATGCTCGTGCCTCATGGTCTCAGCACATGATCGTGAGGGATATTTCGCTCACTCGTGGTCATAACACAACACATGTCCCACGTTCCCCAGCGCACTGCCCAATCCAAGCGGCTGTGCGCTCTCATATATTGGCCTATGTTAAGGGCATATTCATTTGGGCTGAAGTGAAGGGAAGTGGGTTGATTTCCTCCCCACTTCATATGTTCATTTGGGCTGAAGTGGGGGAAGTGCCACCTCCCCCACTTCCCACTGAAGTGAAAACATAACAAAACCTACTTCAGTGCTTTTGTTGCTGAAGTGGCTGAAGTGGGTACCATCTTCCTCTCACTTCCCCCACTCTAATGAACCCTTGCGAAGTGGCGGTGACCATCTCCTTTCGTGTGGAGGCTGAGACAAAGAAGGAACACCGGATCCTCAACCTCTCCGGCATCGGCGGTAGGCCGAGGACCTGCTAGTTGATACAGATCGATGGAAGGAAGCTTCTTGAGAGGTTCCTTTGAGTGGTTTCACAGTGCTTAGACTCCTCGGTTTCACATGTGAGCGCAAGACTGAGGGGTGAGTTCCAAGCTTCCATTTTTTTTTAATAATTCAGAATGGCTTAGAATAAGGCCTTTGGTGTCATCTGTTTTTGGTTTTGCTTCTCTCTTTCTTGTGGGCTTTTTCTTTATTTTGGTCTTCAAAGTCTTATTTTAATCCATGTTGGACATTGATTAATGAAGAAAAAGAATAGATTTGGTGGGCTTGGGATCTGGGTGTTGCTTTTCTTTTCAAAGTTTGAGTTTTTATTTGATTTCTTTTGGTGGTTTGTCCTGGTATTATAGGGTAACACCATTGCATCTCTTTTGGTGTTTTGATGGAAAGGATTTGGAAGAATGTTTTGCAATTTAAAATGTTTCAAGGGTTGTTTTTGTGTCTAGATTTCCATTATAAGAATGGATTGTGTCTAATGTCTTCGATGGAAGATTTTTTCTCTCAAATGGTTGCTGTTTTTGGCTTAAAGGTTTAACTTTGATTTAAAACCTATATATATTTTGGGGATTTGTTATGAATTGTTTTGTCACTATTATTATTTTCCTCATCTTTTAAGATTTAGTTTTATCTTTGAGAATTGATAGAAAAAGTTACACAAGATGAAAGGATACCATTTCTAGAGAAATCCTAGGATTAATTGAAGGTAAGAATCAGATTTCGTTTAGATGCATTCAATGTAATAAAACCACTTAGTACACATTCGCCTCCATTTTCAGATTCCAGTATTTGGGGTTCCTCATTGACTTGTTTGGAAGACAGACATATAACTCCAGCCATCTTGCATATTCAAGTTTCTGCTTATCAGGTACTATTTCAATGGTTTATACTACTTATTATGTTTGCTTTTTTTTACTGTCAACTCAGAACAAGGTGATAACACCCTAATGAGATTTGTTTCATCGTTGGATCATATTGGAAATTCGGTTTGCCATCGCTTGATGATCAAGCTAATGCATTTGTTAGACAAGATCAATAATTTGAGGTAGATAAGTACCCACTTTTATGTATGGACACCTTGCAGCAAGATACTTGTATCTCATGCAAATGTTGTTTCGTTTTAAGACGCAGCAAGATAATTATATCACATATATGCTTATAATCTAACATGTATATAATGTCTAACATGTATATATCATATGTCTGGCAGTTAAATTAACACATTTACATGCATTTTGCTTTTGAAAGTTCAATAGATTTTCGTGTAACCAATGACAGTGCATCAAGTTAGGATGGCACTTCAACTATTGTGAACTGGAAAAGGAAGCAGTAATGAGCAAATGCCCAAAAGCAGATGTGTGATATATCATTATTGAATAATCTTAAAACTTGATTGCAAAAGAAACATTTCGCATCAAGAAAAGACATACTCCTTCATGATTGTGAGGATATTGTCATATGTTTGCTGGAAGAGGTTGATGTTGTCCTGGAGCTACACAGAAATAAATTCTCGATTAAACCAACTGCAAGCATAATTATGTAGTCACCAATATGATAACATGGTTTCAATTAAAACAATGATAAGAAAGGGATTACTGAATCTCAGAACAACTTGTTAAGTTACCGTAAGTTTGCAGAACTTAATATACTTTATAACCAAACTTCTCCATTTTAGTCATTAAATAAAATCCATTCAGATAGGTTTATTATATATTTAACAGTTGCTTTACAAGAAAGTTAGCAAGATTGGTGCTAATTTGATTGAAAGCCTGCATATTTTGTTCTAGAAGCTATCTTGTAGCACCACCAATAGCTGCAAAAGACAAGTGATAAATGGTTGGTAGTGGATGGAAAGAAATTTAAAAAAAATCACACATAGGAACTCATGCAAACACAATGATATAAGTTTTATTAATCATGGATTCCACTTCTCTACATACATATTGTCAACATGGAGGACGAAAAGACTACTTAGCAAGCAAATACTTGTAACTTTTGCAGGAGTTTGTGTATTTATTTATTACTAGCATGAGTGCAACATCCCCTGAAAAAATGGTTTCAGCTTTCAAGAAGCCAATGGACAACTGAGCATCTATCGTTAGTTATTAACTTCTTATTTATCTTTTTTTTTAATTAGAAAATAAGGAAGCTAGAATGATCATTCTATCGAATAATTACCAATTGCAAGGATCATGATGGGGAGTGCTTGTCTATAATCCAAAATTCTTAAGTTCATGTATATCACTTATTGTGTTTGTCTTCACTTCTTTATTGTCTTTTATCCATTACGTTAGATTTTCTACAGTTTGGTAACCCTTTTCTAAATCACACATAGGTCTACAATGGGTACTGATAATTTAGATGATCTCATTCACATTGACGTACCAATGTTTGCAACTATGGTGGTTATCTTAGTCATGATGTCTAACCGAGAACTATGACAAGCAATACTCCGAGAGCCTTATATGATTAGGAATATCGATCGAAGTGCACACATGACTCGTATGTTAGATGGAGGAGTTCATAATTGTGTCGAATACTTGCAAATGACCAAAGACACTTTTCTTAGACACTGTGCCATATTACGAGAACGTGGTCATTTGTGAGATACTATCCATGTCACATTGGAGGAACAAGTGGCAGTATTCTTGCATATAGTTGGCCATCATGCAAAAAATCAGACAGTGAAAATTTATTTTGTGCGATCTGGTGCAACAATACCGGTATTTTAATAATGTGCTCCGAGCTATTTGCACAATTAGAGATCTGTTTATCAAACAACCAGGAACATCAATACATCATGATGTAGAATTCAACCCAAATTACTTTCCTTATTTCAAGGTAATTTTAATTTGTCCTTATTCCCATATCTTGTTGTAAATTATCATACAGTTGTAAGACAATCTAATTGAATTTAAGTTTACAGGATTGTATAGGATTTATTGATGGAACCCATATTGATGCAAGGGTTAGTTCAAGTTTAATTGGTAGATTTCGAGGTCGCAAGGGCATCACACAAAATGTGCTTGCTGCATGTGATTTTGATTTAAAATTTACATATGGTCTTGCCGGTTGGGAAGGTTTAGCGAATGACTATCTAGTACTAAAGGATGTATTGTCAAGACCGCCACCTTATGGTTTGCATATTCTTCCAGGTTTAATAACATATCCAAAATATACGCAAAACTTTCTAATTATGTTAATAGACCCTAAAAAAAACTGAGATCTATGTTTATTCTTTGCTAGGAAAATACTACCTCGTTGACGCTGGATACACAACAACTCAAGGGCTCATAAGTCTTTATAGGAAAGTGAGGTTCCATCTAAAAGAGCATGTTGGTCGTACAGCGCAAAATGTAAAAGAGTTGTTTAATCTTCGTCATTCCCAACTCAAATCACGAATAGAGAGAGCCGTTGGGATTTTAAAAAATCTGTTTAGGATCTTAGACACAAAATCTTTCTACCCATTTACAACGCAAATGGATGTTTGATGATTGTCCCGCAAGCGCATGGGTCGTTAAGTAATACCTCTCACGCATGCGTGAGAGGGTCGTATTCCCTGGGGTCCCAAGAGCTGCTATTACTTCCCCCTAGACGGCACTATCTAGTCTACCAAAGACAGGAATTGAGCTTTAAAACTAGAAAAGAGATAACTATGTACACATAGACTCAGACACATCACATGAGCATATTTAACGAAGCAAATAATAATGAAAGCGCGAGGTCCCGAGCTAGGATCCCCTCAGGACTACTAAAGATAGATGGATGCTAAAATTACACAGGCAATGGTGGATGGGCCAAGAGACGTCCAATAGTAGATCACCCCGATGGTCACGGCGATGACCCCTAATCCGGTACGAGTATTGGCTCAGAATTTCTTCCAACCAAATCCACCTACGATTGCACTACGTCTAGGGAAATCTCTAATTAGGGCCGATACCCAACCTAGGTCCAGCCCTAATGGTTGGAGTGGCATGAAATACCCGATGGTCACGGCATATTCATACATGAATCCCTTCCATGCTATGTGAGTCTAACATAATGGCGAATGGTCACGCACCAAGCACAATCTAGAAGTTGAATCGCAGAGTTCTCATGCCAAACAACACATCAAAGAACACAAAGCATGAACCACAAACCAACCAAATACCATAAATGCAAATCAAGTATCCATATAAGCAAGTTCATCGCAAGGTTCATCGGATGCCCAGTGACCTTGGGAGTCTAGTTCATCATCATCAACAAAGGAGAAAGCAAGAAACACAATAAATACAAGATAAAGATCTTAGCAAACTCCCCTAAGATGAAGACTAGAAGGTGGTGATGAGAGCTTGTCGGATTGGCGCCGGCAAGCTCCTAGATCTTCTCCTTGATATCACAACCTCTTCTCCCCTTTATTTCCTCCTCAGATCTGCCCTCTCCACTTGCCTTGAAACCCTAGAAGATGATGGTGGAGAATGGTGGCCAAAAGTCCCCCAAAAGAAAGCCCTAGAAACCCTTAAAAAGGGTGAGTTCGGGATGGCTCACGGGCGGCTTGACGGTCAATATACGGCCATGAGGATGCTTAGAAAATGGGCCGAAAATTTGAGTAAGTTGCTACAGTAACACTAATACAGTAATCTACTACAGTAAACCTACTGCAGTACTGCCGCTCTCTGATTTGATTGCGGCCGAGCTCACGGCCGTGAGGTTACCCATAAGGACTCCCAGACTTAGAATTTCTTCAAAATCTTCGCGTTCCAGGCTGCTACAGTGCCGCTACAGTGCCGGTGCCCTAAAACGGCACAATCAATGTTGATTTCTTCTCAAATCTCGTCGTTGAGATCACCTAGGCTTCATTTGTACCTGAAACACGAAATAATAATTTAGACCGAAAAAGGGCATCGACTCATGAAAAAGATAACAAAATAATACATACAAATACATATAAAATATATATATTTAGGCGTTTATCAATGTTGTCCTTGCTTGTTATGTACTCCACAATTTTATAAAGAAAGTAGACCCAGAAGACATATTGCTGCAATCAGATATCCCTAGTAAGGCTGATCACTCTACATACGAGAGACCTATCACATTAGGCGAACGACGAGATGCACAGGTGCGATGGAGGCAACTTTGTGAAACAATTACGGATAACATGTGGCATGATTATGTTCGCCAGGAGCGCAATGTAGGATGACAATGTATTTGTCTTGTGAATGTTAAGTCTTGGTTTGATATAGGTGGTTTTGGGTCTTTGTTTCATGTCTTCGGCTATTTTTAATGTAGTTTTCTATTATGGGAATGAAAGAAATACAAGACCTATGTTTGTAATGGCATTAATCCAATAGGATGCCATTGAATTAATTGTGGTATGCCTTTTTTGAATGTTTTCATTAGCATGTATGCTTTGATGTTTGACTTATGAACATACATACATTGACTTATGAGAAAATAGAATGTGTTGTTTTTTATTCATTTTTTGATATCATACTATTTCTATGTGTTGATGCTATCAATGATATGTGCAAAGAAATTATCTAAGCTCGATTTTTGCTATTGTATGTTGGTCTTGCTATTCTCTAGGATGTCAACTTCTCGTAAAAATGTCGATGGGGCACCAAGTGGAAAGCGAAAAGGAACACCAAATAAAAGATGGACAAAAGACATGGACAATGTGTTGATACCTTTGCATACAGATATGGCAAGGAGCGGTTTGAACGTTGATAAGTCATTCAAACGTCAAGCATTTATAGAAGCCACGAATGTTGTCAATAGCAAATTTCCCACTGCTGGCATGGACGAGGATAATGTAGAGAACCACATGCGCACCTTAAAGCTAAAATACCAGGATATTAAGAAGCTTATGAATCTTAGTGGTGTTTGGTGGAATGAATCGGAAAAGAAGCTAGTGTTTGAAGATGAGACGTATCATGCATATGTAGAGGTATGTTTTCATTCTTTATGATTTATTTAATGTTAATTTTTTATATAATCAATGAGTTTGATTCAATTAAAATCAATATTTTTGTTTCATAGGGACAACCAAAAGCCAGAGAATATCTAAACAAGCCTATACCTTGTTTTGAGGAGTTACGATTGGTTGCTGGGGATGATCATGCCACTGGTGATTAGGCCCGTTCAATCTTTGACCAATTTGGTGGTACAAACCCTGAAGACAATAGTGCGCCTCCAACTAATGAGCCAATGGACTATGAAGCATTTGAGGCAAATAGCCAAAGACATGAAACACCAAGATCATCTGCAAACAAGACTGCTGGTAGGACTGACCGCACAACAAGGACTATGGGTGAATTGGCGGCGACAATTGATCGGGCAATAAAGAAAACATGGAAGGAAAAACTATAAGATGCTCTATGGGACATGGAAAGCTATGATGGTGGGGATATGGAAATGGTCTTTGATATATTAATGACTGACAAAAAACAAGCCGAATTATTTTACTTGAGGAAGCCATCTCTTTGCAAAAGATGGTTAGATAGCTTTATTGAATCTATAAAGAATTCCAACTCCTGAATTTAGCATCAAGGTAAGTTTTGCATATGAATTAGTTCAACATTAGTTTTGTATAAAATGACAAGCTCATTTGAACATAGTTGTGTGTTTTGCAGGAAACGAGAGTATGTACTCAATGGAGATCATGCTGCATGGAGTTTATGGGTTTACTGGTGCAAGTTGATCTTATGATTTTGTAATGCAAAACCTTGTGTTGTTCTTCATTATGTAATGTGTTAATTTTTTTTCCCTTATGAACTGTGGCACAATGTGTCTATAATAATGTGAACTTTTACATGTGAGTTTGATAGGTGGATGAATGCTCCTAGAACAATGGGGATTCTTACATGCTGACGTAAATTTGAATTTTTATGTTTCAGTTTGTTAGACTGATGAATGTTTCCAAAATAATGTGAATTCTACAAGAATTTTTATATGTGAGTATGGTAGGTGGGTGGATGTCATTAGAATAATGGCGTTGTAACTTGTTGTATACATGAATTTTTGAATGTGAGTTTTTACATGTGAAGTTGGAACCTCATTTTGCATTTGTTAATTTTTTCAATTTTTGGCAATAATGTGAGTCCGATGAACTCTATGCCGGCAAGAGTTTCACTATTAAATATGCAAAAAAAAATTTAATAATAATAAGGGAAAATTACTGTTCACCCCTCGGGAATTTCAAAACTGGCCAAAAACCCCCTCCTACTTTTGCACACCCCGGACAACCCCTCCGTTATAGTTTGGTTCCCCTCTATCCCCCGTCTGTCACCTAAAATGGGTGCGTGTTATGGAAATCCATTTTTGCCCCTGCAAATGTTGGGAAAAAACCCCGCTCGATCACATCATGTCATGTCTGACATTTATGCATACATTTGTGAGTTTTTCCCCTGATGGTTTCTTGTTCTCATAGAAAGTTTAGAAGGCGAATTACATATTTTTGTTATTGTTCTTCTTCTCCTTTTCCTTCTGCTCATTTGGTTTTTTCGATTTGAATTCTTCCGGTCTCCCGAAATTATAGATAGTTTTTGTGCCATTGCTAGATACAACGGGAGGGACAAGTGCTGACGTTCACCGGGCTGACTGAATGGGAGTCAGTGTTAGCTGAGATACGTGAGCGATGGGGTCTCGATGTTTCTCGCGTGAGGGTGAAGTTCATCACACCCGATGGACATAATACGGTTTACCCAATAGAGAACGAGGTCGACTTCCAGCGCATGTGTCATGTTTTCTCCATCCTCAACGGCGGTGTAGTTGATATGGTTGTCGAGACAGATGACGTCCATCGCAGCCTACTGAAAACGAGATATTGTCATGGTAATGCGTTGCTCTCAAACAATTATGCAGTTGTATGTCAGTTATTGTTTAATAATTCCATTATCTATATAAAAGAATGAATTCTCCGTTTAAAATTCAAGTATCAGGTTAATTTATTATGTTTCTATTTAACTATGTCATCTACCGTTTACATTATTGCATCTTTGTTTAACTATGTCTGTTAACGTTTTACTATTAACGTTATCGTTTAAAACTGTGTAGTTTATGCTTAAATCCTGATCGTTTTTGTTTGAACTGAAGTGTTGGCAGGAATTCGGAATCTGGGAGCGCTTCTGTCCCACCACATGGCGACCTTGATGGTCTCGCATGCCTACCTTCCTCGTCAGATCAACATGAAGTGCTGTCGTCGGACGTCGGACAACGTTTTGATGGCGTTGAACATTTCCGAGATACACTTAGCAATTTTGCTATCAGTCAGAATTTTGACTTCAAATTCGTGAAGAACGAAAAATACCGGGTCACTGTGGAATGCGCGGCCGGTGGATGTCAATGGCGTGTTCACGCATTAAAGGAATATAATAGAAATACCTTCATAATCAAGACAATGGACCCGTCGCACACTTGCGGTGGTGGAAATGGCTCGGCGTCACACCCAAAAGCGTCCAAAAAATGGGTCAGCGCACGAGTGATTCAGAAGCTCAAGGACCGGCCCTTGTACAAGGCTATCGACATTCAGAAGGACATGTTGCGGGAACATGGTGTCCACATTCCATACAAGCAGGCTTGGCTGGGAAAAGAACATGCCCGAGTGATCCTCGACGGCAGCGACATCTCTAGCTACGATCTGTTTTTTTGGTACGTCGATAAGGTGGCTGAGACGAACCCCGGCAGCATCGCGTTTGTGGAAAGAGACGGTGAGCGTTTTAAACGTGCGTTCTTCTCTTTCAGCTCGTGCATTTTGGGGTTCAAGAGGGCATGCAGGCCGCTACTGTTTCTCGATGGTACCCACCTCCTTGGAAAGTATCGCGGTACTCTCTTGGGTGCCACAGGTAAGGATGGGGACAATGGCTTCTTCCACGTCGCCTTCGCTATTGTGGACAACGAGACCGACGCCAATTGGGCGTGGTTCATTTCCAAGTTCGGTGATGCTTTATACGACGAAGGAGACTACCAAGAGACAATTACATTCGTGTCGGACAGGTCAAAGGGCATTGTGAACGCTATTGCGAGAGTTTTCCCTTCAATCTCACACGCGTACTGCCTTCGGCACTTGGAGGCCAATTTTATGAAAGCCAATGTCAGGCTTGGGAAGGCATTGAGGGAGGAGTGCTGGTCTATATGCTTTCATATCGGGTGGGCATCGACGGCTAAAGAATTCGATGACACCGTCAATGAACTGCGGGCCGCATCACCCGAAGCCTATCAGTGGTTGATTCACAAGTCGGACGTGACACACTGGTCAAATTATCTATTCAAAGGTGACCGCTAGGGTGAGATGTATTCAAATGTCGTTGAGTCGTTCAATGCGTGGATCAAAGAAGCTCGACACCTACCGGTGACGAAAATGGTCGACGCTATAAGGTACTCGAATGTTAACTACATGTAATGTTAAGATTTCCCTATACCCTTTAATGATTGTTGTCTGTGTTTAAAATACACTGTCTACATTTTGATATCGTCGTCTGTGTTTAACATTCGCGGTCACCGTTTAGTCTGGTAGAATCCTGTGTAACCTAACGTATGTAAATATCATTATCTCGGTTTAAATATCATTGTCTATGTTTATCTTCTTCGATCTTTAGTTTATTATTCTTCTGTTTACGCCGATGTGGTTCTGTTTAAATATTCATATATTCGAGTAAATTTCTTTAAGATTTCTTATATTCGTTGTGCAGGTTCAAGCTGATGCGCATGTTATGCACTCGCTGTGAGCAAGCGAACAAATGGGAGACTTACTTATGCCCGGACATACATTCAAAGGTTGAGACGCTTGTTAAGGATAGCCGAAGTCTTCACGTTGCGAAGTGATTGACCAGTGCAGTAACTTTGTAGACCTTGCTAGTAGAACTTGCTCACGTCGCAGATGGAAAGTTTATGGCATCTCGTGCAAGCACGCTTGCGCTGCGATAATGCAAACGGACACCAATATTCATTGTTTTATTAGCGATCACTTCACCGTCGACACTTACAAGCTGGCGTATAAAGAAGCTATATTTTCCATACCCAACAATGAGAGGCCCACGGATAACAATCGCGATCTGCGTTTGCGGCCGCCTTCGACGAGAAGGCAACCTGGCCGTCCTAGACGAAGGAGGATCGAGTCGCAGGCGTTTGATGTCCGCGAGTTACATTACAACCGCTGCCACGTGACTGGTCACAATCGTAGAACTTGCAATGAAACTGTCGCCGAGTAGGCTTCGTAAAAGGATAATCTTTAAAGATCACAAATTTATTTGGTTATGAAGCCCTGATATTTAAACAAAGCATAAACAAATTTCGTTGTTTACGTTGAATATTTAATCGAAATAACCTAATGTGAATCAGGAACGGTTACACCATCAATCAAACGCATTGAACGGTGACACATTTAAACAGTGACACACTCAATCAAGCGTACGCAGTGAATGTTAAAAGGATAATCTTGGTAATAAACGGTAACCAATAAAGTTAAACAGACACATCGCTCGTTCTCATGCTTTGGTATTTCAACTTTGGGAACGAATGTAAAACAGTGACACATAAACTTAAGATAATTACAGATTGAAGACCGGTGATGAGGAGTTTCGCAAAATGAGCATTATAGATGAAGACCGTCATTGATGTTTACAAAATAGACGCCTATACAATGTGAATTTATTACTATGGAAAATTCTGAAACGTCGCAGGCATAAATAGAATTGAATTTAAGATAATTACGATATAACGTAATCAGTGCAACCATACAATGTGAATTTATTACTAATTACTCGAATTTAATGTTGATACTCGATTCAAAAAAGCGTGAACGTAATCGATGCCATTTATGATATTCCATTTATTTCACCGAAAACCAATGCCATTTACTATATTCCATTCTATGTAAACATCAAGCTGGAACAAGATACACACGCAGATATTATCCACATCCCACAACAAATGTTTAAGGCACGTCTAACCGAATTTTTCCAGAAGACACGGCAGCCCTCGCCGGAGTACGCCACTCTCCGGGAAGGCCCCGACAACAACCCCGTCTTTCTGGACACGGTGACGGTCGACGGGACCCCTTTCTCTGGTGCTACCTCTGCGAAAAGTGCAGAGCATGCCCAGAACATTGCTGCCGAGGTGGCGTTGAAGCAGCTATGTCCTTCCTGTAGTGTGGAGATGACCAAGTCTCTCGTTGCTGACACTGATGTCTCCAACACAGGTACTTCATACTGTAAGACTTCTCACTTGAGTGTTAAAAAGAAGCCTGCTTCCATACGTAAACCTTGAACTCTCCATTGCAGGGCCTTCACGATGCGTCGGGGATTACTCCAGCGGTGAAGAGTTGGAGTGGGTTTTCGAACACCTGGTCCAGGCACTAAACGCAAAACTTGAAGGATTAATAGATCAAAAGGCACGTGTACAAAAGTTGCTCCAAGATTTGAAGGACAAGAAGAGTGAGGAGTGAAAGATTATGTTCGATTTGCTATCGTTTTGTAAATTGAGTCATCTAAATTGAGGCGTCTAAATTTAAATTGTGTCGTCTAAATTCAACAGAGTCATTGATACTTAAATGGAGTCATCTATATTTAAACACATATCACTAATTGCTAAAATTTATTACTAACCGCTTGCATCAAAAACCAATATCAATTACTTTCACCATTAATTCTGAAAAATAAAATAAGAGTCACAACTATTTAAAATTTATGTAATTTCTATGGCGAGAAGCTTAAGTTATGGATATTTGTTTAGCAAATATTGTCACGTCGAATGAAATATCAAACGGAGACTCGTAAAATTACACAGGGACTCCTAAGCATAAACTGCACCAGATATACTTAAACAGATATACCGTAGTTTAAACGGAGACTACATCATTTTGGCAGGCGTTTATACGTCAACGTATACACCGACTGTTAACCAGAGATGATTACCATTAACGCACAACTAATATGTTTAATGTAAGATAATAAATTAAACTAACTTATTTGATTTTTAATGACTGATATGTAAACATAGCAACACGAAATTTGTTACATGTCCTCAAATAGTTAAACAAAGGGTTCGATAGTTAAACGGAAATTCTTAATGTTAACGGGTGACACACGAAGTTAAACTGAGGCAAGATATTTTGAATAATTCATGCATTCAATGGAGTCTAGTAAGTTAGCATTGGGAAAGTGTGCATTGATTAACCCGTCAGTGCAATTTAGTGTTATCTAATACAATTAAATTTAGTTTTCGAATTCAAACGTCAACTTTATTGGCACCATACTCGAGAAATAGTTCAAACTTCCGATAAATAAATTTGTATTTAAAGAAGACTCAGAAACAAGAGACGCACCCAGATATTATTCGCAGACCCAACAGAATGTATGTGCTAATTCTCAACGCGTACTGCCAGAAGACGCACCGTTTCACGCCAGTGTACTCCACCGCCAGGGAAGGCCCCCACGACACCCCCGCTTTCGTGGCCACGGTCATGGTGGATGGGACCACTTATTCAAGCAGTAGACCCGAGAGAACTGAGGAGGCAGCCCAGAACATTGCTGCCCTGGTGGCGTTCTATGAGCTCTATCCTTCGCACCTTAGGACGAGGGGTACGTCTCCCGCTGCTGCCGATGGTGTCACAACTGGAGGTACTGGATATCGTACAGTTTATCTATGCGTGTTTAGAAATATTTCTCTAAATTGTTCAAGTCTTCATTGCATGGCCGATGACCTATCCCCGGGAGAGGTTTCTAGAAGATTTGGTCGGGGATCTGGCAGAAAAAGCAGCATCTCTCTCCGCAGAACTCGATCGAGGGGCATCCCACAAGAGGGATGTGGAGAGGCTGCTCCGGTATGCCAAAATATATAAAATGACGGAATGACAGTTTTTGTCCTGTTTAGTGATGTTTTCAATTATCAAATAAGAACCCTGATGTGTATTAGGGTCACTACATTGTAATAGAACTTTGCTTAATTATGGGACATTCTCTTATTCAGAAATTTTAAGTTCGTTGTCACTCTTTGATAAATGTTAAACGTGGAGGACACATGTTAAACTGACACGCTGAACTTTAAATGGCAAGCCATATATCTTAATCAAATGCCAACCCATTCCTACACATAACATGCACGGGTTTAAATGGCAACAGTCGCAAGTAAACAACATCACGAAACTTTACGTGGCGAATCCTAATATTAAAAGGAAACGGTAACATTAAACCTGTAACGACAACAGATAAACAGAGAATGCCTTTTTTAGCTGATAATTCCAAATTTTAAGCGGAGACAACAACACGTAATGGGTGACATACTTTAACATAAAAATTCCGTGCTAACGGATCCATAGCGCAGTTGATGAAGACATTTAAAAAGTTATGTAGAATAGGGTCCCTTACCTTTAACAACAGACAACGAAAGTAGAATAGGGTCTCTTACCTTTAACAACAGCCGCCATATATTAAACATGGACATAGAGAGTTAAACGTCCAAAATTAATATCTAAACGGAGACTATGTGATCAACCAGGTACCCCTGGTGTTAAAGGGGAATGGTGAATATTGCACTAAAATCCGTATTGTTAAAGTGTAACACAATGTTTTAATAGTGACAGCGTCATTTTTACAGATATACTTCATTTTATAAAGCAGCGATGACCCTCAAACGGTACCATGGAATGTTAAGCAAAAAATGATTGAATCTGAAACAATAACTAACAATACTAAATTTACATTGACATTTCTGCCATGTCGCTGGCAAAGAATGAATTGAATCAATTAAATTGAAAACAATATCGACAAAACTGTTTTACATTTGATAAATAATGCCGATGGTTAAGAGTCTTACTTCCCCACAGCTGGAGGCATCCCTCGTTGCTTGATGCCAGATGCGCGTCCTTCCTTAAGTATGTGGGCAGCATACTTTAATCTCAGATAGGGGACGTCCGTGTGCGGTATCCGTAGCTTTTCACCTCGGAGTAATTGCTCGATAAACCGCATCACGTAGACGGCGCAGTCAACACTGCCCTTTTTTGTCACAGTGTTTTGTCATCGTGAACAAGCAGGTACTGTGCGGTCACCGTCGTGCCGTACTCCATTTCGAGACAGTTGTCGAATAGTTCCCGCTGTCGAAGTGTACAACTCGAGGTTAGAATTGCAAGCATCTATGGCACTTTGACAATCGAAATCTATATCGCAGAGAATTTACCATTGCAACCGCGTCTCTATCGTACTCTTCACTTTGGCATGATGTGTAATGCCTGTACTCTTTCTTGTTATTGTCGAGCGCCACAACGTGGAAGTGGCCATTCAAGATTATGGGAAGGATGGTGATGTCAATGTCATTGACGACTTTGGTGGCATCTCTAATCATAGCTAAAGTCGTCTCATGTGAGTCTTCCACCTTTGACATAAATAATGCCAGTGGTCGAGTAATGGAGGCGCGCTTCTTATGAGGATATGGTATTCTGGTAAGTGAGTTTTGTACGATGCACACGGAGGTATCCAACACATCATCTGTCACCATCTCTTTCCCGTCGATCAGTACGAGTAGGTTGGCCCGCGTGGTGCTGACGTAATCATTCCTCCAGACGACGGAACTGCGGTTAAACGGCAACAAATGTGATTGACTAATAACACATAGACGTTAAGTAGGAACAACACATACGTAAATGATAATGTATATTATTAAACAGTAACGTGGTAAGTTAAACGGTAAATCACTATTTTAAATGGTAGCTGCTATATTTAAACGGAAACGCAACAACGTAAATGGGATGATCTATATATAAACACTAACATCTAAACTATCATACTTACTCATCCATGGGGAAGTTGAGGAAGATCTTGATCAACTCCTTCTCGAATATGTCGAGGCGCGATTGACCAGCGTATTGTTTCTTCGCCGGAAGGAAGTCTTTCCGAACTTCTTGATATTGTTGGTTGGCAAGGGTCACCGCTTTCGTTTTGTTCTCGGTGACGTTCCCTTGCCCCCAGTCAACAGCTTTATTAGGATCATCCTTAGATGCTTCTTGTTGTTGCGGGATCGCACCTACACTCGATGCGCCACTGTCGGCCAGCCGTTCCTCCATGGGAGCAGTTCCTTCACAAGAGAGGCAACGGTCTTGTCAACCGCGGCCAAGGCAACCTCATCAAGGAGAGGCACACCCTCGGATGGTTCTTCTTCTTTAGGGATAGTGGCCATCACCCTCGATGCGCCATTGTCGGCCGCGGCCGCCGGCTCCACCTGGACGGGGATTTCAGAGGCTTCCTCAGACGCGCCATTGCCAACGGCGTCGACGATCTCCTCCACCGTGACGGTCACGTCATCAACTGCAACGGTCTCAACAACAGCATCAGCCGCCGGTGGTGCTGCTATTGTTTCATCGTCGGCCGGTGTTGGACACAGAGGCGGCATTATTGTCTTCGCCTTTTGTGCAAGCCTCTTCAAACGTGGCCGTCTTGAAATGGCCTTCCCGACGAAGTCGTTGTTGCCAAATTCCGACGCCTCCTTCGTTCCGGACAGTCCATGTATTTGTCTCGACGGTGCAGCCGATTGAAACCTTGTCTCCAATGCCTCAACCCGAGCGACAAGCTGGGGGAAAGCGTTCATCATCACCTGGCACGCCTGCAAAAAGGCTGTAGTGACGTCGTCGCCTAATGCCGTCGGTGGGGCTGCCGCGTTCCGAGGGGATCGGGGGGACTGTCGTTGTCGCGGCCGGTGCGGGTGTTGCCATTGGGCGGGGTAGGTGAGGGCCTATCCGACGCTGAGGGTTGCGTGTTGGGCTGGAAGTGGGGAAACGACGTCATCGAGAACGGACGGAAGGGGCTGGCCTCTCCTCCTGCTGTCGTGCAAGTGGTTCCCACGCAACAGCATCCCTCCGCCAGTTGGCCCGAACAAAAGTCTCCATCTCAGCATTCGCCGGGACCAGCTCAGGAAACTAACATATATAAAGAAAACAATCTCAGTCAAATCATTCAATTTAATCGAAAACAAACGTATTTAAACATTTGACATATATATACGTAAACGATATGGCACACATTTAAAAGGAGTATAACAAGGTTAAACGAAGTCACCAAGCGTTAAACACAAACTACAGTTCTTAAATGGTGAAGACTATAATTAAACATTAACTGCTCTTTTTAAACACATTCTTCTTGATTTATTACCTCTTTTCCTTCGAGAGCTGACCAAATGGTTTCTATCGTCGCATGCTTCCGGTAACTACTTTCATAGTAGTACAGTACCCTTGGGGTCTTGCCGAAACGGACTTTCTTGCCGGTTCCGGTCACCTCGTAAAACCAGATGGTCAGCGCGATCGAGCAACCCTTAATGTACCTCATGTTTACCTTCCCCCCCTCGCATCTGGCTTGCACTCGAGCGACAGCTTGTGGAACGTCCTCCATAAGCCATTTGTGCGTCGCCTGCGCCCATGCGTACCGCCTCATGCAAGGTAGATCGTCGACATAATCAACGATCCAAGTGGGCACCGAGCATGAGGTATTCGGGAAGAGGATTGTCCCTATGAGGTACGCCATCAAGAGTTTCATAAAATCCTCCTCTTCCCCCCTCTGTCCAACAAGACGCTAAAGAATGCTCCTCATGGCGTCTATGTGTCTCTCCTAACTTTTCGATAAATATCTCCCTTCGAAAGCTGATTGTGTCTTCTTCTTCTTAAATAGGACCGCGTCTCCGTTGCAGCGCAGACCCTGAACGAGAGCCACATCCTCAGGCCTGAAGCTCAGCAGGCTCGCCCCGATCCTGAATTTATTGGTGCGGCCATCATACCTCTGCAGAACCGAATCAAGAAGGGCCCTTTCTTGGAATACAGCTTCCACCTCAGTGAATGCCGCAAACGGTGTCCTTTGGATTATCTCCCAATGTCGAGATGTCATGTGGACTTTCAATTCGGCCAAGGTCTCCACCACCGGTGTCAAGTAGCATGTCCCGTTGACTAGGTTTACCGCCATAATCACAAGACTGCAACAATGACAACACTTGTTAAACAGATACCTCAACTGTTACACAGAGACAAAAGGTTTTACACGGAAAGCTCAATGCTTAAACAGAGATATGCACCGTTAAACAGAGACAAATGGTTTTAAACAATAACATATTTCTTACACGGAAACCTCATTTTACAAACTGCAACCATATCAAATGGAAGGGGAAACGCACATTGTAAGCATTACACAAACAAAAACAATCGATAACTCTTTCAATGATCGTGAGCACAGCGGAAAACCCTAATCCCTAAACCAAAACCCTCACCGAGAAATCTGCCTGCAGACTAGAAAAACCCCAGCCAAGAAATCCCCCCACATACTTCAGTGTCTTCGGATAAAAAAAAAGAACCATGCAAAATAAAACCGACAAATATCTCTGTGTAACAGAGTAGTTCAAATAGAAGCCTTACTTAAAACACAACTTCTGCAATACTTTGAGCTGCAAACTAATGAAAGTGCCGGATACTTGCGCACGAGTGATTTAGGTGGACTAAAGTTACAGAGGATGTCGAACCAGAGAGAGCTTCGGAAAGGGAAAAGCTGAAGAAAGTTAAGCAGAGAAGAAAAGCTAATACGACTCTCTTGGGATTCCCCTACGAAAAACCCTCCACTTCCTCTCTAGCCGGCGAAATGATTGCACCACGATTTCCCATGCAAAATAGGGCAATTCCGTCCGTGAAATTGAAAAATAACTCCGTTAACCACCGTTTCATTTTTTGGGGGTTTGAAAATCATTGTGTTTAAAAGGAAGGGGTTTTTAGGGATTTGGAAATTAACGTGGTGTTTTTGGCCATTTCGCAAACTTAGGGGGTGTTTTTGGCCATTAAGCGTAATAATAATAATAATAATAATAATAATAATAATAATAATAATAATAATAATAATAAAAATAAAAATAATAATAATGACATTATTACAATAATTTAAAAGGCCAATTCAATATAATTTTCCAATATGTAATTTTGTATTTTTTTTTTTAATTTTCTTTTTTTCCTAAATTTTTTTACTCATTTTTTAATTTTTAAAAATTTATTTATGTGAAAAATAGTAAATCCGGTTAAATCGGCTTGTTCAACCGGTTCAACTAGTTGGACCGTGAACTGGTTGCCTAACCGAGTTGACAACCGGTCCGGTTAATTAAAACATTGCATTATTATTCATATAAATTACGATAATTGTTTTTTTATAAATATTTAATATATTTATTTACTTCCCCACTTTCGTGGAAAAAACATAATATGGAAGTGAATCCTGAAGTGATCCCACTTCTCCTCAAATAAACACTGAAAGTGGTGAAGTGGTCACTTCAAAGAAGTGTCACTTCCTCCCAAATGAACATTTGAACCAACGGAAGCGATATCACTTCCACTCACTTAGGAAAGTGTCACTTCCTCCACTTTTCTACTTTCCCCCACTTCAGCCCAAATGAACATGCCCTAAGTTGTTCTACTAATGACTAAATGTAAGGGCATCGACCCTTACAGTTGTCACATACTTGGTACATAAATGGAGTATGACAATTGCGGTGTATTCCTACTTCAACATTAAAAGCGCCAATAACCTAGTGATTTTGGCGCCCCCCCGCGGCGGAGTGATGAGGACAAAATATCCATGACATCATCAATGACTATGCTCTTCCCCTTCAGAAAGGAGTATAAATGGTCACGGCGATCAAAACCATTCATTTTACTAATCTAGTGTCTTGGGGATGAAAATAATATAATCACCAACAATAAAATACTAAACATAAATAATTTAAAATAAGCACTACAAGCAAATAATAAACAATAACCTTTCATAATAAATGGTGATAATAAGTAGAAACAATGAATAATAACCAATACCATGCATATAGACAACAAGATCTAATAATAAACGAAAAAAAAAAATATTAAGCAAAAAAAAATCAATAACTTCTCATGGAAAAGGAGAAACACATGTTTATTCAACAGTTTAGGTATATAATAATGATGCTTTGCAACATCTAGTCCAACAACATGAAACCAACTAGACATTTCTTTTATGATACGAAATTTATCTTCACTAGTCCACTTGTTCATCAACTAGGATTGCAACCTCCGCCGTCTCTTTTCCTTCCATGGAAGCTTTTTGGCAATATCGGGAAGAGAAAGCAACTTGTATAACAACAAAACAAGTTATTTTCATGGTCTAGGAAGCTAGTTTCTCATCGTCTAGGACATCATGGAACTAGAAAAGGGCCAATTCTTGCTGAGGCTTGTGTGCAAGCCACTCTACTCGCTTTTGTGAGGAGGGAGGATAAAGTGACTTTGGCAAAGCTACTTAAATCTTTGGTTTCTTTTTATAGTAATGGTGGGGTGCATCACTTGTGTCCATTTGATCCTGTACATTACCTTCGTCTAACCATGAGCGAATGTTGCCAATCTCCCTTCTCAATGTCTTAAAGCCCTTCAATAAATTGTCTATGTCACTATTGATTGACCTTTGCTTAGGGTTGTCAATCGGCAAATGGTATTGGGGCACTCGCCAGGGGCTACGGAAAGGGGAATGATCCCAACTTCGCTTCCTTGCTAACTCCCCGTTTTCTTTGACCGGATAGCTCCTATAATGACAACCTCTTCTAGGTTAAGGATGGCAATGGCTTGGGTTGGGTTTAGGTAAGGTAATTTAGTATACATCCCCATACCAGCATTTTAAAAATTAGCCGAACCTGCCCCCATGCCCTGTGGATAACAATTTTATTCCCTATCCCTATAACCACTAGGTACCCACATGTCGTACCCGTCCCCATTACTTGCAGTTTAATTAACCGAAATATGATTAATTCTAACACTTTTTTTCTTATAAATCGATAAATTATATCTATCATTATAAAATATAAACAACATTTATTAAATGTGAAAAATGAAACATTTTGGCTTCTTTCACTCACAAATCCAAAAGATCTGACTGGACTCGTAATCTAATATGTTTGTTGTAATTAAATAAATAATTGATATCCATACAGTGTGGGAAAATGGATATGGTAGTATAGTATCCATGGATAACGTTAAACTCACTAACTCGATCATATGTCAATAACCATACTAGAGTAAATTTATGAAACTATCCCTCTTGTCCCACACAATTAGTTTGACTATATTGTTCTAGGCCCTCTAATCTCACATATAATCTCGTAGAATACTAACATGTTTACTTGCGAGAGAACAAATTTATTCTTAGTAATCACTCACAACTAATACTTGCCTAATATTGCCGCACTTCGAGGTTGGCCCTGTCAAAGGGTAAACTAACCTAATTACTCTAGTAACAAACTAGATGTCACAAGCACATCATGATCATGATATCTCAAGTCAAAAGTTCACTCATGATATTATAATCAACAATCGCAATTATTAGTGGTTAAAGAGTAAAATCCATGTGATTGGATTGTAACGAGTCATATCCAAATACACCAATCCCATCAATGTATCTATGATACAGATTTCCATTATCCCATAGTGTTAAACTGATATTTTCTGTCGAAACATATATCATACAAATCATCAATCTTTAATGTCCAATTAAAGATTTTTTGATTTGTGAACTACTTAAATGTGCAGGTACTAAACTTTTATAGTGTCCTCATTATCATATAATAAGTATAAGGTTTAACTTATCACACATGAACTACACTATTCAAAGCTTATTAAAATGCGAACATAAATTTTATATAAACATCAAAATAAATACCTAATAATAATAATAATAATAATAATAATAATAATAATAAAATGCACTCTCTCAAATATCCTGGTTGGAATTCAAGGACACACTCCCAACACAAAACCCGCATAAAACATTATAAAGCTTTTGAAATGAATTCCTGAGCATTGGCAATCTGTGCAGCAATCACAACTTCTTCCATTGAAGCATCCTTTTAGTCAAGCAGTATGTCCTTCTTAACATTAATATCAGGCTCGGCTGGAATCCTCAAGTTGAAGTCACTGAACACAAGACTCTCTGACTTCAAAGGATATGAAAAGTTCACATCTTTGAACTCCAACTCCCCTACAAAACTCTCCATGATTTCACCTTTCTTGAATTAATTTTAGGCACTCTCTTCATCATCTGACATTGCCTCCAAGAAGTATCTCATATATTGGAAATTGCTGCTCCAAACACTCTGTTTCTTTTCATTATTGAGCTTTTTATTATTTATGCTATCTGATTTATTAAAACTAATTTGGGTTTTTTATTATTGTAATATGTATTTCTTTACTTTGTGTTTTTTTCTATATAAAAAATTACTTAGTAGACTTTATAAAATTATGTAATTTCTAATGTATCATTGTGATAATCAATATTCTATAATACATCCTCCTAAAACTCTCCACATCTAATCTAATTAAATTTTTAGATTTTAGAATTTTATAAAAACATATTTATCCAACCCTTTTATGTTAACCTAAAAAGAGTAATTAATTGTTTGATTTTTTTTTAATAAAATTTTTGGTTAACTTCTTGCCATACTTCACAAGAATTTATGAATGCATAAATAAATAACAATATTTCACATGGCATATAACTAAACATAGTTTTTATTATATATAACAATTATTCATATTTATAGAAATAAAAAAACAATGAGAAGCTCCAATGAATCTTACCTATACGTCTAATCTGTTGCACTAAATCTCAGATAAACATTAATTATCACGTAATAATAAAAAATAAATATTTCGTAATTAATTGAAAATTATGACGTGGCACATATTGAACGTATAAATTCCCCAAAAAAATATATATAATCCATGCAAATAACACGTAAAACACACGCCAGCCTACGTCAGCACACACCGGGAGCGTGTCTGCATGCGCCTGCCTCTTGCCACCACTCGCTGCTTTTACTCTTGCCTAATGCCTATTCAAATTCCTTCTTATTATACAAACCCTAACTTTATATACACACACGCATATATATAACCTTAATAACATCTCCATTAGAGAACCCTCTCTCGCATCGCTCTCTCTAACAACAATGGCAGAAGAAGGAGATGCTAGGCAAGAGGTGAAACCAAAGCAAGGAGGCTTCACAACAATTCCATTCATCCTAGGTATAAATGTATATATGTGTATGCAATTTAATTGTATGTTTTTTAATGGTTGAATCAATGAATGAGAAAGGCAATGCAAATGATTTGCAGCAACTGAAGTATGTGATAGAATAGCAACCAGTGGACTGTATGTGAATCTGATATCATACTTGAGCCGTGACATGCACATGCCATTGGCTGAAGCAGCCAACACGGTCACCATTGCCAAAGGCACGGCAAGCTTCACCCCTGTCATTGGTGGCCTCATCTCTGATTCATTTGCAGGAGGTTTCTGGACAATCACACTTGGATCCATCTTTTATTTGCTGGTAATTTATTTCTGCAATTCATTGAAACTAGTAATTTAATTATTTACTATCAAATTGGATTGATTTTTCTTGTGCTGTTGTTTCTCAAACAGGGTCTTATAGTACTCACAGTTTCTGCAGTCCTTCCTGCACTACATCCTCCACATTGTTCTGCCAATCAGAAATGCAAGAAGGCTTCATCTTGGCAATTGTTCTTTCTCTATATATCACTCTTGTTGACCTGCATTGGCTCAGGAGGTATTCGGCCTTGTGTATCGTCTTTCGGTGCCGATCAATTCAACCTTGCAGGTTCAAATACGGAGCATCACAAGAGGACATTCTTCAATCTGTATTTCATCTGCATGAGGTTTGCTACAGGAGTTGCACTCATTGTTGTTGTTTATGTTCAAGAGAATGTTGGTTGGGGATGGGGATTGAACATTCCTACAATTTGCATGTTTGCATCCATTGTTATATTTGTTGCTGGTTATTCTTTCTACATCAAGACAGAGCCAAAAGGAAGTCCACTGACAAGATTAGCACAGGTTGTGATTGCATCCATTAGAAAGAGGAATCTTGTCTTCAAGCCAAATGAAGAGAGTTTTCTCTATCAGAACAAGGACTTGGATGCTGGAATTTCCACCTCTGGAGTGCTTCTTCACACAAATAAACTCATGTATGTCAATTTTTATTCCTGTTTATCATTCATTTCTGCTATAATTTGTTCTGGAGGAAAAAAAAAGAAGTAATAATCTTTCATTGATGAAGGTTTCTAGACAAAGCTGCAGTTGTGGTAGAGGGTGACAAGAAAATCAATGGCCAGCCAAAGCTTTGGAGACTCTCTACCGTACACAGAGTCGAAGAATTAAAGACGATAATCCGTGTAATACCTATATGGGCTGTCGGTATTTTATTCATTGCGACAGCATCAAATATCAGCTCTTTCTCCATACATCAAGCACGAACAATGCAACGGAACCTCGCTTCACATTACCAAATCCCCCCTGCAACAATGTCGATTTTCCTAGACATCTCAACAATTGTCACACTCACATTCTATAGTAAACTACTCGTACCGGTTGCTCGACACTTCACTAAAAGGCCGTCAGGCATCACTTCGCTGCAACGAATGATCATCGGTGTGGTTATCTCTATGGTTTGCTATATAGTTGCTGCATTAGTTGAGATCAAAAGGAAGTCAGTTGCTGCCAATCATGGCCTGTTAGACAAACCGAAAGCCGTAATACCTATAAGTGTGTTCTGGTTGGCACCTCAGTATATTATATATGGTATGGCAGAGGCTTTTATTTCTGTAGGTCAGATGGAGTTCTTGTATGATGAAGCTCCAGAAAGCATGAGAAGCATCGCTGTCGCACTTTACTGGTTGGCAATTGCTCTTGGTGATTATGTGAGTTCAGGAATTGTAGCGCTATGTAGTCATTTAACAAACAAGGGAGGAGATTGGATCCAGGATAACATTAACAGAGGGAAAATAGATTACTATTGGTGGCTAATGACTGGAATTGAATTTGTAAATCTTGTTTATCTTATCGTTTGTGTTAAGTTTTATAGATACAAGCAATTGGAGAAGGTGGTGCCAGAGAATTCCATCCTCACAATTGGTGAAAGTGAAGGACGAACATAGAGAAGATTTAGCAATGTAATTTTTTTTTATTCTTATTTGAAGTTGCTTCTGATGATGCTCACAGTCTCAGACATCACTACTTCTAAGCATCAAAAGAAACAAAATCATCAAACATCTAATTCTCTTTTTTTTTTCCTTCTGCCCACATTCAACCAGATTTAGCAATGTATATATCATCTGATTAATTAATTAATTAATCACAGAAAGTAAAGTCACACAGACATCACTATCACTAAACTTAAACAGATTCTAAGCTGCAAAGAAACTTACACCATCAAACAAAACGATGATGAATACGACTGATGATCATTGATTAATAATTCTTTTCTGTTTTTTTTCCCTGTCGTCATGCCACCAGAGAACATCTGATTAATTAAATTAATCATAGAAAATAAGTGAAACACAAACATTTATAGCTTTGAACAAAAATGAGAACATTCAGATATCCATCACTAGAGTCAAGAATTCTATGAAGCAGAAAATCATCATTCAACCAATTGTACATTAATGAAAACATTAATCATATCTGACTGATTGATTAATCACAGGAAATAAGTGAATGCCAGTCAACTGAAAACACCTCAGTTCACAAGCATTCAAACAACAAAACTGAAAACATTCAGACATAGCTATTACTAAACTAAACAGACTCCTGAGGGAAGAGTTCTAACAGCAACGAAAAAAAAATCATCAAACAACTAATGGTCCACAGAAAAGCAGTATAAGCATCACTACTCTGAAACATCAGCATCACTACTCTGAAACTTTCAACCCCTCAAACATTTTTACCACTGGGAGTTGCAGTGCAACTGCACAACGTTGAGAGCTTGAATACTTCTTGTGGACCACCTTCAGCTTACTCTCTGCTGACAGTGAGTGAAAATTCACCAACATCTTTGTACATTCTCTGTTTACATAGAGAATCAATTCAGTGAACCAACAAACAAATAAAAGGACAAAAGAGAAGAAGAAAATACATACAGTAATTCAGGTTCTGAGAATCCAGTATGGCATTTGAGTGTCTCACTCCAAAGCGGGCTTTTATTGAGTGTGCACCGGGCGGCATAGACAGCCGAAGCAGCAAGCATGGACGGACAATACTTAACCATTGAGTAATGCACCATAGCCAATTCAGCAAAGAAAAACACCATGTTCTCCATCTGCATTTCAGGAATCAGACACATTAAATAAGTCTAATAGTTTCGATAAAATGACACTAGTATTGTTGCTGCATTGTTGTTCACCTCTTCATCACGTTGAGAAGCCTTCAAAAAACGCACTAGAAAAACATAAGGAGTAGGAACAGTTAAATTCCATTCAAGTTCATTGAGGATTTCTTTCTCCATGATTAATATTTGTTCTCTGGTATATGCCTTATCTGAAATGCAGATGAAGTCATTGATTTCAGGAGCCCATATTTCTTCATATTTGGAGGCAATTAGCATGGCGCTGACACCAACAAGCTGTAACTCCCTCCTCAGGACCACCTTCATTGAAAGGTATCGATCAATGATGTAGAATGTGAGGTACAAAGTCTCAGGCATCAACTCAAACTTGTAGTGCACTTCAATGAGCCAGTCTGCAAGAATAGATCTCATCTTTGCATTTATCTCACACTGTGAATCAATGTAATCATGTGGTCTGTAGGAGCTCTGAAAGAAATACAAGACAACATATTAGGTAACATTCGATAAAGGTATGTCAATCTCGACAGGATTTTTGATATTTTTATACCTCAGAATATTTGTAAAATTTGTAGATATCTTCAACATAATCAGCAACAGCTAACTGATCATCAGCATCCAATGCATCAATGTCTTGAACTTGATCCTTTGGTTTGTCAACAACTTCACAAGCAACCTGAAAAAATGTAATTAATCTTCACAAATGCATCACTGATCAAATGAACAGGGAAAGAAGGCTGTTTCTTTTCATTACCTTGCTTCTGGCAGTGAGCACTGAGGTAAGGGTATGAACTTTCTTCTTTGATGAGTTACCATGAGAATTCTTCAGAGTGGCATTCTTTGCTTCTTCTTCAGTATCAGGGCTTATAGTAATGACAGCCTCTGGTTTGCTTGGCTTCACAGCTTGCTTCTGTTTCACTGCTTTCCCACCACCCTTTGCCACTGCTCCGTCCCCAGCAACAGCCACTGGCTTCTGAAAATTTCAAGAAGCAAGAAGATAATACAATCCACTAAACGCTTCAAATCATTGAATATTATATCAAGATTGAATTTTCAAAACTAAAGATGGTACCTTATTAGCTGCTGCTGCTGCTTGTGCATTGGCAAGGAGCTGAGCACCAAAACTTCTGCAAGGAAGTGACAAAACAGAATGATTTAGATAAATAACCAGAGACTTCACATGACATAAGGGAAAAGAATAAGAAGAATAAGCTTGCAAACCTAGTGATAGGACGAGAGATCTGATTTGGTGCTTTTCTGGAAACAAATTGAAAGAGAAGTCTTAAAAAGACAAAAGGATAATTAATCTAATGAATCTTAAAAGAATATGAGTCAAAGAATTTTATTTGAGACCCTTCAAGAACTCTGGCATTAACCAGATTGCCGATATCCTCTAGAGCTCGCCGGTTCTTTCCATCGGCTACAGCAGCATTCTTCTGCTTGCCAGCAGGCATGGCAGCAGCACCTAAAGGTTACAGAGTAAACCAACTTTTAGTCATACAAAAAGGGGAAACACGGTAAACTCAATGCCACACAAAACAAACGACCAAAAATTTAAAATTTGTTTCCAAAGAAACAAGAAGACCATCCATCAAACAAAACTCATCAAGTTTCACATTCAACAATTGAATCTTTTCAACGAACTCATCAAGAAAACTTCAGCATACCCAAGAACGGAGAAAAGAAGAAGAAGACTGAAAATCATACCAAAAAAGAAACAGAAAAAGAAAAGAAGATAAAAATGTATAAAAAGGATATACCTTTCTGGATCTGAGGAACAACATCCTGGTGTCTGGTCTCCATGGTTTGATCCACTGCTTCTTCCTCCTGGCTTTGCCCAAAAAGGCTTGATAACACTGATGAAAAGAAAGAATGGAGACGCGCAGTCCGCGACTCCCCTTCAACTGTCAGGTTCGCCACCTTGGGCGAATACCTCACAGGGACTAGAATCTCAAACGATGATGATGATGAAGAAGAAGAAGCAATGGAATCAGAGTCCTATGCTTCTCCTTTCTCTTCTCCGCTTCTCAATCTTTCTCGTTCTCTGTTTTTTCTATCTTTGAAGTTCTTTTAGAGTTGAGAATGAGAAAGGGTTTTATGGGGGGTCACTCACCATTTTGAGAAAGGATGCCTTCAACGGTCGAATTGGGAAGAGATCCCAACGGTCGGATTGATGGAATCTAACGGCTGGGAAGCTTTGTGTTATAGCCGTTGGTAGGAGCGGGGCTTCTCTAAAGAAAGCGTGCGAATCATTCGTGTCGAATAACATATTTCTTTTTTTTTTAATTTTCTTTTCTTTATTTTGGTGAGAGTAATAGCTGTAGATAAATTCATATACAACTAATAAAAATGTTTCTTATTTTTATTGTCGCTAATAAAGACTGAGGTAAAATATATAAATCCTTTGTGAATGTTTAAAAAAAAAAAACCTTACCATTTCTGTGAATTTTTTTGGTAGTCTTAACATGTCTACATTTCCAAAACATGCTTTAGAGATTCTTTTTTTTTTAATTATTATTTTAAAGATTTTTTCCTACAAAAGTGAAATAAATGATACACAACTGATAATTTCCTAAAAATTTCAATAGATTAAAATAAATAATGAATTGAAAATTTGAAAATATCAGAACTTGTTACTAAAAAAAGATTTTTTTCGGTATATTGAAAAAAAAGCTTGCAGGTCTTTTTCTTGTAAAAACTACCGACATTGCATTCAGGCATATCAAATGGAGAGGAAATAATTTAATATAATTCAGTGTTACAGTATACAGAAAAGGATAATTTACCTGTCAAACAAAGTAAAAATATAAAAAACTATAGCTACCAAAACCTTTCTTTCCAAAAAAATATATATATCTTAAATTATCTTTCTCTCATCTGAAGTGCCATACAAAGACTAATTATACAAAATGCAACAACACTTCGTTGTTGTTCATAATTAAATCAGTATGAAAATCCATCCATGTCCTCCCACAGCCCTGTCACCTGTTCAACTTGCAATTAGAACCAAGACATTAACTCATCAAAATCGGAGATGAATCACAAGGGAAACCGTGTGAATATTAATATTCAAAATTTATTACTTGTGTTACAATCAAATGGGCACCTCGTGGAAGTACCTTTCTCTGCCCAACTCTCTAACACCATGTCAAGGGTTTGTTTTTCCATCAAGATTCCGTACGATCCCTGGTCGAGGTTTGTTTAGGCCAAAGAAGCCTTCTTTGCTTAGTATGTCAAAAATACAATTTTTGCTAGCTTGAACATAAATGAAACTCAAAGAACTTTACAAGAAAACAAAGAAAAACATAAATGACATGAGTTTTTAGAGGAAAACTTTGAGTATGTTGATGATACTTCATATAATATTTCTTCTGTATTTTACAAGTGTAGTTTAGGAGAGTATTTACAAGCTCTCACCTAACAAATAGAATGTTAAAATTATTTTGATCCAAAAATTCATATTAAGAAGGTTGGTGGCACCTACCAATCAATGATTTTTCCCACCTGACACCAATAATACTTTTCACCTACCATCATGACAAAGAATCATCATGTTTGCCCACATTTGTCAGTGAAGAGAAATCCGGTGTATGTCAACCATGAAGAAGTGGCATTTTTTTTAGCTTGATCAGTAGCATCATCCGAGAGAGGTCGACGGGCCATGATAAATGCTAGATTGTACCGATGCTTATATTTGTGTTGCATTTTAAAATTGTCCTCAAGAGTGTGCTAAGAGTGAATTAGTACTCAATTTTGTTCCATTTATTTGTTCAAACCAACATAGATGCAATTCGCACCAAAGTATGAAATTGAGAACGAAACAAAGCAAAATAGAGTAAATGTGATTATCCACAAAGATACACGAGCAAGAGAAAAAAAATACCTACCCTTGTACTTGGCCGTGTAGATCTCAAAGAATCATAACTCAACTTCCAAAAAGATATACAGGCTGAAGAAGATCTACACACCCATGTACCTACCCATGTAACTTCCAACATATTTCAGAAAGATACAAGGGCAAAGTACAAGCCCATGTACTTACCCGTGTAATTCCTAGGTTTGAGTAACTTCATAACTTTGTCGATAATTGCGTTAGAACTTGAAGTACAAGGCTGGGTACATACCCGTGTACATACCTATCTACTTACTTAGCATTAGGGCTATAAGAAGATTTCTGGAGAAAGAAACAAGTAGGTTGGACTTGTGGATGGCGGTTAGGGTTTTGGAGCACAAATAGAGAAGAAGAGGGAGGCCAAGATAGTCGCTGGAGTAACGATCCGAGGCGACGACGTTGGCTCACATCGATTATCACCATTGAATACATTGGTTGGGGGTTTTTCTTTCCTGGAATTTAGTCTTTTTCATTGTTCTTCTTACCTTGTATTGAACATTGCACCAATGAAAGGCTAAACATCCTTCGGTGTTAAGATAAGATGTAGCTTGGGAGGATTTTACCTTCATATTGTCTTTAATATAGATTTCTTTTAAGTCTTAGTTAGATTCATTTATGGTTTTATCATGTTTGATTTAGCGTAACGAAAGTGGTTTCTTCATTTGGGTTGGGCAGTAAATATCGAGAGATTCATTACGTATAGATCCCCATAAATGAAGAGAATTATCATTACGCCCAAATTCTTCCGATTAGGACCGTTATAGAGAAAGTTCCAATCTTAAATATGGGTTTCCTAGTTCTCCATGTAATCGTATGAAACTAGATTAAAGAGAGATTTCAATCTACCGTAGTATAGAATTAGGAATTGAGACGTCTTGAAAAAGCACTTGATATATTCTTGATTTCCCTCGGTCCACTAAAGCTTGAGTTAAATCTATCTTAGGTTTGAGTATCTTTTCTCATATTCCCAAGTAAAATCTAATCCGGACACCTGAATTGATTAATCACCTCTTTGAATTCTTAATCCGCCACCTAGTGTTCTTTCCTTGAGTCTTAGCAATTCATTCTTTCTCCAATTTAATCTCTAGCTAGATACCAAGGGCAGAGTCATTACTAACCTTATGGATACGACAACCCTACTCCCACACTCATTATTACTTGATGACCCATACACTTGCGGATGAATATACATCACACATCAAGCGACATCTGTTGGTGTTGTCAAGTCTGTGCCTGTTGGCGATTGTGCCCTTATTGGGGCAGACCGACAATCTTCTGCAGTGTTAGCCTTTTTTCTTGTATCCTATCTGGTTCTCACAACATGTCACGCGTTAGTAGACATGCCAAAACTGTAACTGAAATTTTGGTACATTAGCTGCTGCATGCGAACTTTCTCGTCGTTCAATGCATGTCCCATGATCAGCATCACAGAGGTACTGCAAGCTTTGCCATGTAAGAAAAGCTTTGCCATCTCGTCGTTCAATGCATGTCCCATGATCAACATAACAAACTGATGCTGAGCTGGCTGTGAAATAGCTTCCCCTCTTCCTTATAAGATTAACAAATAAAACTTGAGCAATTCAACAATTAATCAACCATCAACATTGTAAAGTCCAACAACCCTCCGTAAGTTGGAGGATGTCCTTAAGACATCCCCATCTTGGAAACAAAATAATGATGCAAAGGTCCAGGCAAAGGCTTTGTGAAGGCATCAGCAAATTGATGTTTAGAAGGAGTATGTTCCAGTATTATTTGACCAGCTTAAAGTTGCTCACGAACAAAATGGCAGTCCAATTCAATATGCTTAGTCCTTTCATGAAAAATTGGATTCTTTGCAATATATATAGCAGCTTGATTATCGCACTTCAGAGAAACAAAAGTCACAGATGGAACCTTGTGTTCATGAAGTAGTCTTGTTAGCCAAGCCAGTTCAACACAAACTCTCCTCATAGATCTATACTCAGCCTCTGCAGAACTTAGAGCAACAGTACCTTGTTTCTTGGATTTCCAGGAAATTGGACAGCTACCCAAAGAGATATAGAAACCACAAACTGAGTGTCTTGTTTGAGAACATGCTGCCCAGTCTGAGTCACAATAAGCTTGTAATTGAAAATTTGAATCTGAATTCATAGAAATTCCCTGATTTGGATTGTTCTTCAAGGATCTTAAGACATGCAAGGTTGCTTCCATATGAGAAGAACATGGTGCTGACATAAATTGGCTTAAATTTTGGACAAAAAAGGATAAGTCGGGCCTTGTATTGGTTAGGTAATTAAGTTTACCAACAAGTCTTCTGTATGAAGTAGGATCACTTAGAGGTTGTCCCATTTTAGGAATTAGTTTAAGCCCATGAACTAGAGGACATGATGTTGCAGTTTTTATGTCACAGTTAAACTCATGCAATAAACCCAATGTGAACTTTCTTTGGGTCAAAACAAACTTTTCTCCTTGCCATAAAGCTTCAATACCCAAAAAATAATGCAGTGATCCTAAATCTTTAATCTTGAACTTTTGATCAAGAAAAGATTTCAGACTGGCCATTTCTTCTTCACTGTCTCTTGTTATGAGTATGTCATCTACATAAATGCCTAAGAAGATCATCTTCCCATTTGACTCCTTATTGAACAAAGAATAATCATTCTTTCAATTCGTGTATTCTCTTGATTTCAAGGCATCTGAAAGTTTAAAGTACTATTGACTAGAAGCCTGTCTTAAACCATAGAGGGATTTCTTCAACTTGCACACAAGTCTAAAATCATGAATTTCCATACCAAGAGGTATCTTCATGTAAATATCTTCATGCAAGTCACAATGAAGAAAAGCATTGTTCACATCTAACTGAAAAAGTTTCCACTTTTTCTTAACAACCATAGCAATTAAACTTCTCACTGTTGTCATCTTCATCACTGGTAAGAATGTCTCATTATAATCAATTCCTTTCTTTTGAGTGAAACTTTCACAACCAATCTTGCCTTATACCTTTCAACACTTCCATCTGACTGATGTTTGATTTTATAAACCCATTTACAGCTAATGGGTTTCTTCTTCCCAAGTGTTATTTGCTTCAAGGGCCTCAAAAACTCTTTTTTCATTGCAATTTGCCTGTTTGAATCAAGCATAACCTCTTCAAATGTTTGTGGCTCATAAGAAATAGTTAGTAGTGCAAGCATTTGTTGATTTTTAGGTTGCAAAGAAGAAAAACTAATATGCTTAGGTAAAGAAAGTGAATTGGTAATAGTGTGAAAAAAATGGGCTGAGCAAGCTATAGAGCAATGGTCAATTCTAGTTCTGGCAATGTTACACATGTAATCATTTAAATAAAAAGGAGGATTGTGAGTTCTATTTGACCTTCGAAAAGATAAAAGAATTGTTGAAGCATCTTGATTGAAAGAAGAAGAATTGGAATTATTTTGTGAAGATTCAATAGAAGGTAAGTGAATATGATTAAAATTCTATAAAGAGGTAGACTTATCCGAAACAGAAGTAAAATCATCCTAAATGAAATTAGGAAGATAGTGTGTTGATGTGGAAGAAATTGGATGATGAAGAAAAAGAAAAATGGATTCATGAAAAACCACATTTCTAGAAGTAACTATTTCAAGAGTGTCAAGAATAACAACCTTATATCCTTTTTTACCAAAAGGATAACCAATAAAGACAGCAGATTGTGCTCTAGGTTGAAACTTATCCTTGTAATTGTCTGAATTTGTCACAAAGCAAAGGCAACCAAAAGCTCTCAAATGATGATATTCAGGTTTTTTACCAAAGAGCATTTCAAAGGGTGTTTTGTATGTAAAATTTTGAAGGGAAATCTGTTAATTAGATATGTAGCTGTGAGAACCCATTCTCCCAAATATTTGATAGGTAATTTCAATTGAAATAGAAGTGCTCAAGATGTCTCTAACAAATGCTTGTCTTTCCTTTCTACAACACCATTTTGCTAAGGAGTAGGGACACAACTTGTTTGATGAATTATTCCTTTTTCAATGAAGTAAGATTTCAAATCTAGACCAGAGCTAGACCTGTCCAAGGGCCAGGCTACCCGCCCGAGCCCGAAGGCCCGCCCGAAAAATGGGAAGGCTTGGACAAATATATGAGGCCCGATGGTCGGGCTTTGGACAAAAAAAAAGCCCATTTTAAAAATGGGCCGGGTTTGGGTTTTATCTTTTTAAACCCTACCCGGCCCGGCCCAGCCCGAAAATATATAATATATTTATTAATTTAGAAAAATATTTAAAAAAAAATCCTTTCTTTTTTTGGTTTCAGGAGACTTGAATTAGGGTATCCCTTGTCTATAAATACCATTGCTAACTCCTAAGCCGTCTTTTTTTCCCTTCTCTCTTCTTCTAGTCTTTTCCCTTGTCGGTGTTTCCCTGTAATGCCCCTCTAATCTCCTCCGGTTTCTTCAGATCTCTTTCGGGATTCCTCTACGAGAGCTTGCTCAACTCGGATTCGTGTTTTTGATATTTGTGTTCTTTATTTCCTTTTGTTTTTGTGGTTTTGTTGAGTTTTTGGATTTTTTTTTTTTTTTTTTTTGGTTTGATCGGTTTTGGGTGGTGTTGTGTGTCTTGGTGAGTTGTTGGATATGATGTTGGTTTTTTTTATGGTTTTTTATGAAATATCTAGCTTGCCCCTCTCTCTCTCTCTCTCTCTCTCTCTCTCTCTCTCTCTCTCTCTCCTTTCTTTTTCTTGTTTTCATTGAAACACCATCTAAAAGTAATGTTACACAAGTAATAAAGGGATAAACATAAAACAAAGAACAAAGTCTATTGGACCACATTAAAATTGTTGTAATATGGAAATCATTTGTGGACCACAGTATCATTACACATTAATGTGTGCATGTCTGCCCATTTGTGCTCCTCTTTCTAACTTCAATTCATATCTTCACTAATTCCTAATTCTGCACATTGGTCTTTTTTTTTTTTTTTAATTCCAGTACACGGGAACCATAAAATAGCATTAATTCATGAATCCAAATGTTCAATAATAACTTGTTGCATTCATTGTCACTTGTTCAGAAATATATATGTATATATATGTATATGGTTTATCCATTAATGTTGCTTGGAAATTAAAAAGGCAATGCAAAGCATAGAGTATATATGACAGACCTTAAGAAATAAATGGATTTATTTATTTTCTTTCAAATGATTAGTATGTTTAAACCAACTCTACCATATTAATTTTTAGAACTTGATAGCATGTTCTTTTCTCCCCTTATGCTATTTTTTTTTATTATAAATCAAATTGTGCATTTCTCTATTATTCTAGTACTCTTATACATTTAGAATTTTATATTATTGTAGGACTTGAATTTCATGACAATGGCAAGTTCAAATACTCCTATAAATGTGGAGGACGGGTACACTGAGTATGAAAGTGCTTCTAAGCGTCAAAAAACTACATCAAAAGTGTGGGATGATACAAAAAAGCTTGAGTGCAATGACAAAGAGCTAACAAAGACACAATGCAATCACTGTAAGGCCATTTTATCTGCTAAATCCTCTAGTGGAACTTCTCATTTAAGACGTCATTTACAAGACTGTCTCAAAAAACATAATAAAGACATTAAACAATACACACTAACAAATCAACCAAGCATAAGTGGTGGGTCACTTATTAAGAACTATAAGTATGATCAAGATTATATCAACTTAAGCTGAATTTCTTTTAGGCTTCTAATGTGCAATAATAGCTCATTAGTTTAACAGAATTTTTTTTTTTTTTTTTAAAAGAAGACACACACTGGTATATATTGTTATGTATTATAACTTTATAAGGTTATATTTATACATATGAGTTTTATTATATATGTGTGTGTAAATAGATGATATATATATATATATTGTTTAATAAAATAATAATTTATTTTGGGCGGGTTTGGGCGGGCCTTGGTTTAAGGCCATAAAATATGGGCGGGTTTTGGCAAAATTTAAAGCCCGTAATACCGGGCCGGCCGGGCCTGAACAAAAGTAAATTTTACTATATGTATATGTAGCATGGCCCCAGCCCGGCCCATGGACAGGTCTGACCAGAGCCTAATTCTAATGCATTATCTAATCTAACTTTCCTTACTTTTGTCTGAAACTGTGTTTCTACCATTTGAATAAAAATCTTTAAAGTAAATGATACATTTCCCTTAGTTGAAAGTAAAAAGGTCCAAGTAGCTCTACTAAAGCCATTAACAATAGTGAGGAAATACTTATGGCCTTGATGTGTAGGAGTGTGATAGGGACCCCAGGTATCATTATAATTAATTCAAAAACTGAAGAAGTATGAATTTGGCATTTGGGAAAGGGCAATTTATGTTGTCTAGCTTGTGGACAAATATCACAAAAATTAACAGAACATGAACCATTACCAGAATTCAGTAAAGAAAGCTGTTTCAATTTATGAAAAGAAAGATGCCCAAGTCTGCTGTGCCACAAAACAAAACTAGAGCAAACAATTGAATTAAAAATTGGAAAAGAAGTATTTGTAGATAGAAAGTTATTATGCGAATTGACATAATCAATCACAGGACTACAGGATTGAGTAGAGTGCAATTCTCCTTGATAAAATTGTAGCAAAAATAACCCATTGCAGGCTTTACCAAGAACCAGTGACCTATTCATTGAAGGGCCTGTAGAATACAAAGCTCAAGTGTAAAAACAATTTGAAAATTGAGTTGTTATATCAATTTTCCTATGGATAAAAGATTGTAATGCAAAAAAGGCACATACAGAACTTTACAGATTAAAAGGTCATCTCTCAGTTTACTTGTGCCAAATTCTGTGACAGTAATTTCATATCCATAGGGTAAGGAAATTTGGTAAGGATTAGTCAAGGAAACAAGGGTTTCAAAAATGTTTCGATTATGACACTTATGATTAGTAGCTCCTGTGTCTATAATCCAAGCATTAATAAAAGGTAAATGCTTGCTACTACTAAAAGTATATGAGTAAGAATTTTTGAGAGGATGTGTTTTACCTGACATTGACGAAACTGAATTTGCATTACCAATTGCATTCACCAATTCAGAGTTTTGGGCTTGAGCTGGGGAGTCATTCAAAAAATCCATCAGTTTCTTGTACTGCAGCATAGACAATTCTGGAAACTGTCCTTTTTGGAGAAACCATAACTGATTCGGATTGAATTGCCTGAACTGGCGCTGCACTTATTATTCTTATAACCACTCGGGAAACCACGCAGCTTGTAAAACCTGTCTTTAGTGTGGCCTAGTTTCTTGCAATACTCACAAAACATCTTCTTAAAATTTGGTTTGTTCTTGAATTGTATTGGCATAACATTTCTGTTAAAAGAATATCCAATTCCACCAGCATTTCCAGCATTCAATGACATAGCTTCAATGACAAAAGATCCTCAAGAACTGATTTGCCTTTGTCTCTCTTTTTGAAATTAATAGTGAATAAGTCTATCTCATTGATGGAAGAGGTTTCATCATGAGAATGGTTCCTCTCACAACAGTATAAGATTCATTTAACCCCATCAAAAGTTGCATGAGTTTCTGTTTTTCTTCATTTCTCTGTAATTCCTACACAACTCCACAAGAACATTGTGGTGAATTATTTAAAGCTTGAAATTCATCCCACAACTTCTTGATCCTTGTATAGTATGTAGTGATGTTACTGGAACCTTGACTAACTTGACTCAACTCCTTCTGAATTTAATAAAGTGAGGATAGTTTGATTGCCCAAACCTTTCTTCTAATTCAACCCAAATTTCACTTGCTGCAGTCATATAGAGCACACTATCTAAAATCTCTTCCACCAAAGAGTTCAAGATCCATGGAATCACCATACTATTGCATCTTTCCCATCCTTGATACTCATCTGAATCTTTCTCTGGTTTCTTACAAGAACCAGTAACAAAGTCCAATTTATTTAGCCGTTAGAGCTAATTCCATTAATCTTTTCCAAGAACCAAAACCTAGACCATCAAATGGTTTAGAAACCAAAACTAATTCTAGGTTATCAGAAGAATGAAGGGCAAGAACATCAGTAGAAAGAACAAAAGATGCTCATCTTTCATTTCCATAATTATCAACCATGATGGCAGAAATCAAGCAAGATCGAAGCAGAGATCAAAACAATGATCAAATTCAACAAATCAGCAAAGATGACTCCAAAATAACTATGAGATCCTTTCAAGAACAGCAAGATCGCCGTTGTAGCTCTAATACCATGTAAGAAAAACTTCGGAATAAGGATGAACTCACTGTAATGGCCAAGGATTGAAGAATAGAACAAATTCCAACCCCTGCTTCACTTTTCAGCAATGGCAATCAGCATTCTAAAGAAGATCTGAAACTTTGAAAATGGAGAACAACTAAGAATGGAGAGATTGAAAGTATAGAAGAGAATGAGAATGGAGAGAAGAAGCTTGATGTGAGATTTCATTGATTGAATTCCAAATGAATACAAAATCACAGCTTATATAATGTGTCTGCATAACAACCATAACTGCCATAACTAACTGACAGCTTGTCATAACAAACATAAAAAACTGACGCTAAGCTGGTTGTGAAATAGCTTCCCCTCTTCTTTATAAAATTAACAAATGAAACTTCAGCAATTCAACAATTAATCAACTTTCAACATTGTAAAGTCCAACACGCCGTTGTCATAAGTTGGCATGTCTCCTAAGGGATGGCATTAAAACCAGATGGAACAAAAGAATGCTACAAAAGATTACGAGTCCACTGCAACAAGCACACAACAGCCAATAAGCATGGAGCCGACTTTTCCGAATGATGTTACTTCTCCAATGACGCTCCAACTGGTGGACCACCTCTTAACCCGCATAGGTACAAATCAAACCGAAGATGCAATGGAGATAGTCCTGAACCTTTTTCTAATAACAAAATATAGGAACATAGTTTTAAGCTAGTGTGCAGAAAGTTTTGAAGCCATACAAATTTCAATTCATGCACATTATTCGATGGTATTTAGCGCTCTCTCTCTCTCTCTCTCTCTCTCTATATATATATATATATATATATATATATATATATATAATTAAAAGCGTTGGACACTCTTAAGGTGATAAGAATGAAAATCACCTGAGAAGCTAGGTGCTCGCCCGAGCGACATGAAGAGCTATTAAAAGAAGTTAAAAAAATAAAAATAAAAAATAACATTGAAATTGCATAAAATAGAACTTAAATTAATATAATAATCATCTAAAAAAAAGTGAAGATCCAAAATAAAAACATAAACATCAAAAGACAATCTAAACCTTCAAGTTTAGTATGCAAGACCTAAATTAAAATCTTAAATCTAGTCTAATCATCATCTAACTCTAGCATGCCATTTTCCGCATCATCTAACTTCGGAAGTTATTTACCTTATACTTTGTTGCTTTAATTTTTTTCTCCAAGTAGAACTCTTTCCAAACTGATTTCCTAATCATTCTTTCAGTTGCAATCTCCTACTTGTAACATGCTTTGTTTCCCTTTTTCCTTCTGCTTCTTTAAAAGTGATATACAACTTCAATATTTTTCTTAAGATAGAACTCCTTCCTAGTTAAACATCCTCAAGTTTTTCTCTAAGTTTCTTATGAAGTTTCCCATTCTTTTTTATATATTTCTTTGTTTTAGTCTCTCCTAAAACGTTTTCCCAAATTCCAAAAGATTGCCTTAATTAGTTTTAAAAGATTGCCTTAATTAGTTTTGAAAAATTGAAAGCCTCTCTCGTCTTAATCATGCCACCTTCCACCTATAATTGTTTACATTTTGTAAAAAACATTTATTGCTCTATAATATAATTTTCTAAAAAGCATTTAAAACTATGTGTAAAAGGAGAAAAATAATAAAGACAAGGCTTTGCTTGCTTCTTTTTTTTTTCCTTGCGCCTGGGCTGAGCGCTCGCATAGCAGCGTTTCTTTGATAGCGCCTCACCTAGAGAGTTATGAGGCACTATAGCCTCACCTCACCTAGCACGGGCGGCTAGACTAGTGCTTTTTGCAACATATACATAATTGCCAAGGCAATATTTTATCTTTCAGATACCAAATAACCAAGATTAATAAACATGGTAAGCTATATATTAACTCCCTAGGCTATCTATTATCTAGTAACTGTATACCAGGTAACCCCATGGCATCATACATAGCCCATCAATTATACATTCAGGAAAAATGAGGGATATTGCATGACATGATTACCTGCATCAAAGAAGAATATGATTTTTTTATTTTATTGCTTTGTATTACCCTTTTCAAGTTTTTGTCTTCATCCTTCCCACGTGAAATATATGCATAGAATGTGATTGATGATCTTGCTAACCTGCAGAATAATACCTGCAAGCAGTACACCGATATTAATAATTTGTTAGAGATGACAATGCACATTTAATTCTTTTTCAGAGTTTCGACCAAGTACTGCTGAATAATTTATCTATTCTGCACCTGTTTGAATAAAATACATATTTTGCTGCAATTGAAAATCATACCAAGAAATTATAAGCTTTTAGTAGAGAGGTTAAAATGAAAAATGACCCCGACTTCACAGGGCACCATTGGCTTTAAATCTAAACACCAATTATAATCAGAATGAATAACATGCATTTCAGAAATTAGTCCATCATTAACTGGTAAGAGAACCTCACAAAAATAATGCAAAAGCACTTCTATTATCTCTCCATATGATAACTAGCAGCCAAACATTTGAATTGATGGTAAATGATTACTTTGATGAATGTGTTCTGTTATTGTTTTCAGTTCCCATGAGTTCAATTTGTTCATCTACCAAGCAAGCATCACACAAAATAGTTTTTCTCTTGAAGAAATAAAATATTCTATAAAAACATAACATTTGCATTTAACATAGCGATCCAAACCATGTAAACACAAACAACAAGAGCATACATATCTATGCACTTTACAGAATCAAATATCCATCCAATATTGTTTATTATGGACAACATTAACAACACTGACATACCTGAAAATAATTCTTTCCTGCCTGATTCAGGCTGAATATGATGCCATTGAGAAAAACAATTGGAAAGGTTTGAAGCAGTATCTATTCATGACAAGATGTGTACAGAAGTGCCTAAACATTCAAGACCCTCAAATTAGGAGAAAGGGGGCTTGTCTTCCACAAGCCTCTTTTTCACTGCAAACAGGAGACAGAAAATGAATATAAAACAACAAGAAATGCATAATAGAAATAATAAACAAAACCTACTCTCCTGGTTTGTAGATATCCATCTTCATCACCAAATCAATTTTTAAGTTTCTGAATTACAACTTGATGATATGATGCATATGTTACTCGGTATATGCTTCATGGCTTAGGTATATGTTTCATGGTTTACAGATTATGGATGTCCCAAATTGTCTAAATCAGTTATCAAACAACTTGACGAGACCTGATGAACATACCAAACAATGGGGTAAGAATGAATTTGTTAGATGATAGAGTACCAAACAAAATAAAATGCAACCAAGCTTGGAACATAAAAGTTGAGGACTGTAGCGGTAACCCAAAAGCCAAAACAAAGGATGGGATGCACATCATGCACAACCAGCTTAAACTGATGTTGAAGCAAAATAAGACTGGAAGTTGAAACAGAAACCTCTTTCTAAAGCCTTATACTCAGTATAGGCCTTTCCCGATCTGACTACATAATGCTTGGATTTTAATATCTATGTCTATTACCTACAAATTGTTTTCAACCATTCCACCAGTAAATGGTTAGAAATAGGTAGCATTGAGATCTTCATTAAAGAACAGTACTAGCCAAACAGACATTTAAGCATGAGGGGGAAAGGAAATGAAGTACATTATATTGAATGGAGAATTAAGAATGACACTAGAACTTAAAAACTGAAAGGACAAAATTTTGTAGAATTTTGATAGCCCACCTTAATTTGCATCCATCAAGGACAGGGAAAACCTACATCCCATTTGTTGAACCATCCTTCAATTCTCTTTCAGCCACATGGTGAATAAGTCGCTTCAATAAGTTAATGAGGTAAGAATAATTCACTCTTACTGATAGTCAACCTTGTTCTTCAACACAAAAATCTGTCTCGAGTTCCTCCATCCTTTGTCCTCCCAGAAACACATGCATAGGGTTGCCACTCTGTACCCAGCTGCAGCCGGGGTTCTTCATCACCCTCCTTGTTTTCATTAATTTCCTTATTTCATTTGCCTCATCCCATCTCGCAGCTTCTGCATACATATTGGACAGCAAAGTGTAGTAACCACTGTGTCCCGGTTTCAACACAAACAAATGCTCTGCAGCCCATCTACCCAAGACTAAATTCCCATGCATTCTGCATGCCCCGAGCAATGCCCCCCAAACATTGGAGTCGGCCTCGAAGGGCATTTGTCTGATAAACTCTGCTGCCTCTTCCAACTGACCAGCTCGTCCAAGAAGATCAACTATGCACGCATAGTGTATCTGTGTTGGCTTAATGTTTTGATCCAGCATTTGATCAAAGTACCTTTTTCCCCTCTCAATAAGTCCACCATGGCTACAAGCTGATAACACTGCAATGTAAGAAACATCATCATATTCCATCATGCCATCCTTCATCATGTCAAACACATCTATTGCAGCCTCTATTTCCCCTTGCATTCCATATCCTAAAATCATAGAATTCCATGACGCCACATCCTTGTTTGGAATCCTATCAAAAACCTTCCTAGCAAAGTCAAGCCTTCCACATTTTACATACAAATCCAACAGTGAATTTGCCACAAAAAGATTCAAATGTAACAGTCTCCTGAAAGCCAAGCAATGGATTTCCTTTCCTTGCTTTAACGCAGACATATTTGCACAAGCTGAAAGAGCACCCATTAAGGACACAGAATCATATTTGAAGCCCACTGATCCCATTTCCATGAATAGAAACAGCCCCTGAATACACATAGCACTCTGGGAGTAACTAAGTATCAAAGTATTGAACGATACTTCATCTTTTCCTGATACCTCAAAAACATTTTGGGCAAGCTCCAATCTTCCACATTTCGCATACATATCAATTAGAGCATTTGAAACAAATAGATCCAAATTTGAGCCAATTCGTATTGTCTTTGCATGGATCTCCCTCCCCTGCATAATTAAAGATACCCTAGCACAAGCTGGAAGAACATTTGTGAAGGTAATAGAATTGGGGCACTCGCCACTATCTTGCATCTCTTTAACAAGTTTGACAGCCGCTAGCTCTGCTCCATTTTGTGTTAAATTAGCAATCATTGCATTCCATGAAACTACATTCCTATTCTGCATTCCGTGAAAGAGAGCTGATGCCTTCCTAGAGGACGCACATTTTGCATACATATCTACAAGAGAATTTGCAACAAAAACATCTGATTCCATGCCAGCTCTCAAGCTATATCCGTGAACCTCCCTTCCCAGCCTAAACGACCCCAATTCAACCAATGCAGGTAACAAGATAGACATGGTTATCGAGTTTGGCTTCATCTCCAAACCCAACATTTTCCTAAACATCCCCAAAGCATTACCAAACAGACCAACATGAACAAGACTACCGATAAGCGAGTTCCAAGAAACATCATTCCTCTCTGGCATGCTCCCAAATGCTCGCCTAGAACCATCCGAGTCCCCACACTTCCCATACAAATCTACAAGCGCATTGCCAACAGCAACCAAGCAATCCAATCCAACTTTTATAACAAGTCCATGAACAATCTCCCCAAACACCAGCTCATGCAAAGCAGAACAAGCTGGCAACACACTAACCAAACTAACCGAATTAACCAACAACCCACTCCTCACAAGCTCCGAAAACGAACTCAACGAATCAACAAACAATCCATTAGCCGAGAACACCGATATAGCAGAGTTCCAAGATACTATATCTCTCATAGGCATTTCATCAAACACTTGACGGGCTTCATAGAGCTGCCCACAAACACCGTACAAGGAAAAGAGAGTGTTGCCAACAAACACGTCGGCGAAAAAACCGAGCTTTACGATTGACCCGTGAAGCTCGGCGCCCTTGCGGGCGTTGGCGGCGGCGGTGCAAGCGGTGAGGGTGAAGGGGAAGGTGCGGTCGTCTGGGCGGACACCGTCACGGAGCATGAGGTTGTAAACGGAGAGGCCATCGAAGTGGAGATGGGCATTGGAGAGGGCACGGAGGAGGGTGTTGTAGAGGAAGGCGGAGTGGAGCTTGAGAGGGCTGAGATGGAAGAGAAGGCGAGAAGAGGAAGGGGAGAGATGGGCTGAGTAGGCGAGGATGAGGCCGGAAGTGGAACGGAGATCGTGCTGGAGGAGGCCGCGCGCAAGGGCCTGTGCGTGCACGTGCTTGAGCTCGCGTAGGCAGCGCGCGCGCGGGATGAGGTCGAGCAGGACGTGCGAATTGGCATTGCCCAAGTGCATATGATTTCGATTGGACTTGATCGGATTTTGCGTTGAAGATTTGAGGAGTCACGTAAGCACATGCATCTATATATCTGAGGGGAAATCCAGCCGTGCCCACAAACACAACTACTACCTATTGAATTAGGGCTAGCTAGCACTCAAATCAAGTATCAAGATATTTGAGCTCAGTTTGCCGGATAACCCAAGCGACTTGAGCTTGACTTGACCAAGATCAAATAAGAGTTTGAGTATTCTCCAAATCAAACTCGAATAATTTGCGAGTAGTGGTGTATCATTTAAACCCCTACATGCAAGAGCTACCATCATTTATTTATAATATTAAACAATGTTAAATAATACTGAACATTAATTATACACAAAAAAAATTATATTAATTTGTTGTCATTTTTATGTAAGTAATAGTCATTAAATAATAATTTAACCGCTATTATCAGACCGTTTTAAAGAACAATAACACTACTTATGTAGCCTGTTGATGTTTATGCAATATATATCATATATTAATTTAGATTCAGGTTTAATATTCAGAGCAAAAGAACTACTATTCCCTCTCAACCTTGCATATGATCTTATAAACCTTCTGTTTTTTCAAATAATGATCAAGTCCTCTGCGATTAATTTATTTAAAAATTAATTATTTATAAAATTACAAATTTCTCCTCAATCTAAACCTTGCACATTTCTTGAGTTTAGGCGTGGCTCATTGGAGTTCAATGTGCCTTGTGAGAGCTTGTTAAGGCCAGGCCAACTCACCCTGACCCTAGAAAATGATGTGCCGCAACGCCTCGGTGAGCTCGTTAGGCCTCACAAAACTTCACTAGATAAGGGGTAAAAAGTAAATTCATAAATAGGATGAGTAAAGTATTTGTTTTTAAAGCCAAAGATTCATTGGTAATATATGGAAAAACTTATAAGAATTTAAATGTTTTTTTGGAGCTTGCAGAAGGCCTCTTGATCCTTCATTCTAATGATAATAATTTAGTTATCTTAAATAAGTGAATAATTTACTGTTTCATCCAAATAAATAAAAAAAAAATGTTTTATCATGCATAGTCATTGATATTGAAATAATAACTAATATTTTAAATGAAAACTCATAGTCATGGAATGAAACGTTTCGTATAAATTTTGGAAATAGAACATTCATAACATAATAATGCAAATGTTATTTTATTAAAAAAATAAAGATAACATGTATAAAAGAGGCAAGGTGCTAAACATAGAAAATTACTGAAAACGTTCATAGACGACAAAGTCACATTAAATTGACGCAAATGTACGGAGTTAAAGTCGAACTAAGCTAAAGCCGGTATAAAAATTTAGCTAAATTTTTCATTACTTCCTTGAGAATTACTGTAAACAATAATAGTCTTCATGCAAGCATGAAATTAATTCACAATGCCAAATTTTACAAAAGAAATACACAAAGTAATTGAGGCAAGTCACTATGGAAACCAAAAGAATTGGTTACAACTCAATAGTAAGGCAGATAAAAAGAATGCCTCATATCTCAAATAGAATAAAAATCTAAGAAGCCTCAAACTACTTTACAAACTATATATTTTCCTCACCTTTAAATACCATATAAACACACATCTGCAACACCACTCCATTCTTTGTAAATAAATTTGTATGAAAGTTCATTAGCTTCCTATTGGAGCTTTATAGTCCGGTCCACAAAGCATTATCTGTAATTAAAACCAAATCAAATACTTCAAGGTCAGCAGATGAATCATAAACAAAAATGCATCAATCAAATAGTCGAAAACAGATTAATTTACATTGCAGTCAAAAGCATATCGTCTGGCGAGCATGATCGCTGCATTCCTTTCTCTATCCGATTCAAATGCTAATACGAAGGAAAGACCTTTCTTCGCTTGCCAATAGAGTGCTTGAGCAGCTGCATTACCCCCGCCTCTAACTCCACACAGCTGCAAATCAAACGGAGATAGTAAATAACCGCATACACAAGATTTATAAGATTTAATTCTAAGATATTTCCAGTCAGACACTGAACAAAGTTAAACACACTAAAAATGAACTCACAAGCACCACCATCAAATGCTATTTTAATGTTTGACTGATTGTGAGGGATAGGACCTGAACTTCTACCACAGAAATAATTCAAAGTTCATATATATATATATAAGCGTTTGATTTAAATTTGGCTTTCATTGAATGATTCAAATAGTTATTAAACACGCATGATAAGTAAAGATATTCCTACAGGATACCCAAAGTGTGCTTTGCAGTGTAGGTAACATGGATAACACCAACTAATATACATGGGTTTGTTGAATTGGCTGCGAAGTCATGACTCACCCAAAACAAATAATTCAATGTCACATACGTCGAATTAATGTGGTATAGCATGCGCTGTACACTTCATAAGTTTTTGTGAGTTCCAAGGGTTAAGTGCAAAAACGTGACATCCTCCGTAAAAAGGTTCAAATTTGTGTTTTCACCAAATTTGATTAAAAAATGAACAGGATCTTTGTTAAGAAAATGAACAGTGGGTAAACCATAACATCTTAGCAAGGACCATTATTTTATGGCATGATTACCTGCATTGTAGAGGAATAAGATTCTTTAGCTTTTGTTGTCTTTCCCTTTTGAAGTTGTATCCTCATCTTTCCTACGTTAAATGTATGTATGGAATTTGATGGATGATCATGCCCATTAATTTGGAGAATAATTACCTGCAACAAGCGTAGCCAAGGTTAACAATTTGCCGATGGGACAACATGTCATTTAGGTATGCAATGCAGAACATTAAAAAGAAAAAAGTCCATTGTTGATCTATTGTTAATGAAAGAGTTGCACCAGTTTTTCTTAAAATCAGAAATGGTAGAAAAGAAATAAAACTTACATTGAACTCTGTTTCAGGCTTTCTAACAAGTATTTCTACATAGTTTCCCAATCCTGCAGCTGTTCGAGAATACAAGTCAGAAGAAAAGATTAAAGATTTCACTGTAATCAACAATTATATAAGGAGAACAAAAGGCGGAGTTTGCCATAATTCAAATGAACAGATATTGGATAATAAGTACATCATTAGCTGATATATCATTAGCTGATATATCATTAGATGACGAATAGACCTGAATTATTATAAAAAAATAATGGAGGATTAAACTGTATCACTTTCTGAACTTTGTCTACGATGATAAGAAAACCTCAGATACAATGAGAAGCACTTTTACTCTAAATGAGATAATTAATAGACATACACTTGAACAGACGTAAATAATTCAGTCTTATCAATGTAATAACTACATTAAAAACTAGATAAACATTTTCTTGCTGTAAACAATTGGTTTTTTTTCCCTTTTTTTTTTTTTGGCATTGACCTACAGCATGGGGCAAGTTACGAGGAGCCCTAGAACAGAGAGCAGGTGTCTTGTGCATACACAAAGATTTGAACTCAAAACCACTTGCTTAAACGATCCGAGCCTCTACCACTTGGACCAACCCCCATTGGTAACATTTGGCTAAAAGAAAACAGCAAATTAAGAAAATGTACCTGGTTCTACAGGACCACTGGTTGTCAATGTTATCCTATCATTGTTGGAAAAAATTTCCACTTGCAAGAATCGCCCAACATCAAACGGCTCTGGAGCATAAACAAATTTTGTAGCCCCTGCAGGCAGTGTAGATTATAATCATATACACATTTAAAGCAAATTGGTTGTTTACATTTGTCACAAAAGCAATGATATACAACAAACTAAATAGAAGTACACAGAGTTCTATTAAAACACAAAATGTGCACCAAACAAATGGGCATAAAATGCATAAACAGAAGATATAAGTAAATATTTTTGAAGAGTTGAGATATTATTTGATTTAGTCTACCAGCTCAAATATCAATAAACAAAAAAAAGGACATATTTTTGCACTTTAGACAATCAAATTATCCATCCACTACTTTGCTATCTATGGACGACATCTACCTGAAATTAGTTCTTTCTTGTTTGCTTCAGGCTGAATACGATACCACTGAATAGAGCAATTTGATAGGTCTGATGCAGAATCTATCCGTGGCAAAATACATAAAGAAGAGCCCAAACATTCAAGACCTTCCAACTCATACAAAAGGGATTTATTTTCCACAAGCCTTCTGTTCACTGCAAGCTGGAGAAAGATTTTGGAGAAAAACAAATTGACAAAAAAATGAGACATGTGAATCAATATTAAAAAGAAAATAAAAATAAACTGCTCTTCTAGTTTGCAGATATCAGTCTTCACCAAATCAGCTTATGTTTCAGAGGTATAATCTGACGCGTATGCCATCAAAATTCCAGATCTTATGATGCATGTTCAGATTATGACTATGTACTCGGTAATGTTTTATAGTTTACAGATTATAACTACACCCCAGACTATAGGTTAAGATCAAATCATCATAAATGAAACAGTTTAGAGGTTAGAATAAAGACACAAGCATATAATTCTACATTTCATAAAGTAAAAAAGAAGCACTGTATTTTAAATTTTTTCAAGAATAAAGCTTTGAGGATCTTTGATGGGAAGATAAGGTAACAAACAAACCAAAATTCAAACAATATTGAAGTTTAAAAGTGGAGGACTATGCATTTTACAAAAGCCAAAATGAAAGATGGATGAAGATAGATTCTGTTGTATCAACTTCAAGTGATGCTGAAGTAACAGAAGAAGGAGGTTCTGAAGTGGTACCCACCTCTTTCTGAAGCTTCATAATCTGCAAAGACTTTTCTGCAATCTGACCACGTAAAGCTTGAAGTTCACTTTCCATGTCCATCACCTATTAATTGATTATTTGATTTCAACGCTTTCATCAGTAGAAAGTTAGAACAAACTACATGCTCTTTCTGATGCAAAAATATAATATTGGCCTAGTAGAAATGTGAGAATAGGAATAGGTATAGGAAGAAAATTATACTGCACAGAACATCTAAGAATGACCTAGATGGAACAAACCAGACTACATTTTGCGGAATTCAACATAATTGTGTCAAACAAATCTAGTGAAAGCCCACCTTGCTTGGTTGATGCAGCATTTTTATTCTTCTAGCCTCTTGAACCTCAGCCATTAATTCTTCCAAATCCTACAGTAAAAAAATACATGTCAATAGCACCAAAGCACAAGGTATATTATTACTATCAGAAGAAAGCAGGTAGGAGCAATCACGAGAGAAAGAGTGGTAAACTCTAGTGAGCAACAATAATTTCATGAACAATGTGGGTTCATTATTAATCTTATTAAACATTGCATGCTTCTGTATAAAATTAACTGGGCAAGAAACATTAAAAAATGGTCCAATTGGCTGCTGTGCAAAATTTAGAGCCTGAGACGGATTTCTTTGGTGCAGACCAGATCAGAGTCATCAGACAAACCCATTAACGGGAATGAAGCTATAGTGAAAGTATTTTCATGATTTAAATTTACTTTCTGTTAAGACTTATGCAAGTATTAGAAAAGCCATGAAAAATTGTGCAAGAAAGCAATATATATATTCTTCTCTTACCCCTCACTAGCAACAATTTTAAACGCATGAAGGAGAGCAAAATTGATGCAAATTAGGAATTAGACCAGGCTTAGATTCAAATGAGAGAATAAAAGGTGATACCACTCATCAGTGCACAAGAGGCAACAACACAAATCATAATAATACCCAGTACTATCTGTGGATTGCGATTCCCTTGACAAGTCAACTTATGATAAGTTATTCTTTTCTATGTGAGAAGAGGGTTTCTGTTCAGAGCATATTCAGTTAGACAATGAAGAAGAGAAGAAATTTAGGATTCAAAATTTTCATTCATTTACACTAACCTGCTCCTCGTCACTTGCTGAAATCTGTTCCTTTTCATGAAGAGCTTCTTCAACTCTTTGAACTGCTGATCTGGCACTCTCAATTTCAGTACGAGCAAAAGCCCTTTCTTCTTCAATAACTTTTTTGGCATCTTCAGAAGCCTAGAGAAAACATACGCAAAGAAAATCAAAAGCTGAATTTATAAGTTGCCTAGATGCAAAATAGAAAAAAGAAAAATGAACACTTTGTACAAGGATAAAGTTTCCGGTTATAAACCAATCAGATACAACACAAAATTAAATTTAAGGTACTATTTGTTCTTTTCCATTCTAATGTGCCTCATATGGTTATTAGCAGAAATACTGGCATGGAAGATTGCCTAAGGTTGCTAGGATGCATGAACGTCAGTTGAGGGACCTACAGGATTAAGTACACTTGTTTTGGCCACTGGCAAGTAACACCCTGTCACCCACCTAATGTGGAAACCACCCAAATAAAAGAATTGGACACCTGAAACACATATATATGGTATGTGTGCGTCTGTGTGTGTGTGTGTGTGTGTGTGTGTGTGTTACATTGATATTGACTTTAGGTTTGACTTCCTTAAACTTGTGGTACATGTACCATGAAATGGTTTCACATCCTTTCCTATCTTTAATCTGTTAATCAATTTGACTGAAATTACAGAAACAACTACCATGCCCTTAAATTTAAAATATATTTAACATTTTAAGGATTGCTTTGGTCTTCTATAGCATAAAATATAACTCAAACTGTAATTTGAGGGAACTGAATCTTCAAGAAAATTCTCCTCTTTTGCCCTCTAGTAGATGTTGGTGTGTTAACATTTAGAAAAAAACTACGTCAATTAAAAAACTACGTATTAAAAGGCAATGATAAATTCTAAAATATATGAAAATTGGACAGATGATAAGTTCCACTTGGCACAAGTATATAGATTCTGCATTTCAGAAAGTTCAATACCTGCTTCAGAAAAGCCGCTAGCTTTTTCACTTCTGCTTTCTCATGAAGCAACTCTCCTTCTCTCTGAGTGAGCTGGACTGCTAAAGCCTCCACCTGCAATAAACATGATTTAATGATTCAAATAGATGTTTAAGTTTTAATAACAACATTTTCAATGACATTTAAAGAATTCTCTCACTAAAGAAAAAGACACAAGAAGCAACACAAACAGTAAAATATGGAATACAGTACCAATGTATTTGAGAATTTAGTAAAACACATGGTTTGATGCTTGCTAAGACTACTTAAACAATCAGTAGATAGAGGTTTAAAATTTCCCCTTTTGGTGCCCTCTGGCTAAATATAGCTAACTTGTAGCTAGTGAAGTATTTAATTTTAATAACATTCATCTAATGATAGAAAATATATTTCATATTAACAAGCTAATGTCAAAAGGTGTAGCAAAGTTACATAAATCTGAATGATAGAAAATATAGCTGGAAGGCAACCAATGGATAGAACAGTGTTCCATTTAAACAGGGGTAGTGTCATCCTGTACACTCAACCTTGAAGTTTAATCAAAAAGTATGTATGTGGCCCATAGGGGCATCATTTGACATTTTTTCCACAACCGAAACAAATCAGTACCAAGCACACTGGAATAATAAAACCTCCTGAGTGAAAGAAAGAACACAACATTCTAATGCTTGCAGTTAGATAAATGCAAGAGTAAAGGAGGACTTATATATATATATAACATAACATAACAAACCATTGAAATAGCTTCCTCAGCATCATCCCTGTTTCGACCTGCCACACGACCTCTAAGTAATTCTAGCACATCCCTAAGTTTCTTCAGGAGGACATGTCTATCCAATGAAGTCGTTTCTCTCCACTTTGCCTGAAATTCTAGTAGAAATAAGTATTAAACACTAGATAATTGAAAATTTGAAGTAAATAGCATCCAATAAACTTAAATTAATAGAAGCCTACATTTGAACATTATTTATCTACCAATCCAGTGAAATTTCATAAGCAAATCAATTTCTTTATTGTTAAAATTTGAAATGTATTAGCAGCATTGAGTTTAAAATTTAAATTATCAATTGCGTGATGATATTACTATTAAAATTTTGGCAAACAAAAGTTGCAAGTAAGAGGGACTTCGACAAAATAATCTGGGTGATTTTGCAGCAAACCTCTTCAGAGAACTTGGCAACAGTTGAGAGGCCTCTCTCAAACTTCTTAGCGAGGTCACGGACAGATAAACGTTGATGCTGCTCCAACAACTGTGCAGTCTCCTTTGCAACAATCTCTGTAAGGGACGGTCTCGCAGATAGCTCCTTTGGCTCTATAATTACATCATCAGGGCCTATTTTATACTTTGGAAATGTATTTGATGTAAAGTTTACATCCGGTGATACCGAAGGCACCGAATCCACAGCCATAGTATCACTGAAATCAATGGTTACTCTCGTCATTTTCTCAATCACAATTCACCCTGCTCAACACCAAACTCAGTCTTAAACATCAATGAACAAGCATTAGAGAGTTTTCCTTCTAACAAAACAAAAACAATGAGTTCAAATACAAAGTCTCAAAAGAAAAGTAAGAACCTGTCAAAAGACTCAATCCCACAAAACGATAGTACACAAATTCAAAATCAAAATCAAAACTTAACTTTGAATCAACCACAAAAGAATTCACCAATCACTAAAATTCTACAAAACTTTTCCAGAAAAAAAGAAAAAAATGAAAGAAACTGACAACATAAAACACAAAAATTCAAACTTTAATCCACTTTTACCACAATTGCACCAACATCTACTGCAAAATTAATAATAAATTTCACCTTTTTCTTACCAGAAACAAACTACCAGGCTCAATCACAATACAAAACCAAATCAGAGGATTGAAAAACAAAGAGAACAATCATACCTATCAGCCGGCAACTTTGTCCTCACTGTAGCTTTTCTCTCCGGAGCTCTTGTGATAAGAACAGCGAGAAAAGAGGAGAAGAAGAAGAAGAAGAGAAAAAAGTGGGAATTTTTTCGATCAAGTCCTCAGACTTCGTATGTATTTCATCGTGCTACTTCTTTTTGGCTTTTGGTTGCTTGTGATTGCAAGACGAACGAGAGAACGCGGTTGGACTTTCAAAATTCAGACAACGAAATGAGACATCGGCTCTCGAATTCAATATTTGAAATGTGGGACCTACCTTTCTAGTTACGGAATCAAACAACGAGATTGCCCTCTTGATTGTGGATTAATTACGTTCTTGCCACCAGCCGTGCAAATGGGGTTTTTACTTGTCACCCCCTGAGAAAAAGCGAAATTATGCTACCGCATCATTTTTGAAAATGCAACCTTATCTTCCAATTTTCTTTTACTTACCAATCCTTTTTATAAAATCTTTTTTTGGCGAACACCTCTTGACCTATTACCTGTTGGTAATGATCAATCTAATCAAATTAGGTTAGGAAAAATCGTTCTAATCAAATTATAAATATCAATTACAATTAATTGATATTTAATCAACAATTGATCTTCATCAAGGATCAATCACATGAATACATGAATATATGTGAAAGATCAAAGTTACCTCACAATGATTTCACAAGTGCAAAATCCTCCAACGTGCACACGCAATGTTCCCGAAGAAGTGATGGCTTCTTTTTCTCTGTGGCAATGACAATTTATTCAATTGAAAAACCCTAATCTCATATCACATATTTATAGGGAGTTTATATCCGGATAAGGCTAGAACATGTAGCGTGGGACCCGTTTGGGATCACTACATCTTTAGCAAATTAGTCCATACTAATTTTAATAATTACAATCATGTCCATCAACAAATTGCAATTTAATCCAAAGATTAGAGATATTCATATGTGAGACCCCAATATAATATTTTACATATTAGTCCCTCTATCAATAAATATCACATATAAGTGATTATAATTAGACTACCAATGGCACTGTCGATCCCCACATATATGTGTGTTTTCTTATACTATTGGACATAAAACAATTTTCAAAAAATTTATATAATAATATATTTATATATAAGAAAATACTTTCAAAAATTAACCGGCCGGATTTTTGTCCAACACATAAGAAACACAATCTAGAATATTCTCTTTTACAATAAGAGTGATAGATCCCATCTTGGATGACTACAAACCTTCATGTATTTATCATATAACCCAACGTGTCCGTATATAACCTGTAATTAGCATCACCGGTTGACACTATCAAAGTAATATAATTTATACATAAGATTTAATAACATCCTCAAGTAATAAGGACTTTCTGTAACAGAATAACTCTTTTGTTTTATGACAGTGTTTGGTCTAAGAGTTCTGTATGGTCCAGTTCAATATTTGTCAACTACAAATATCCACAATGTTACTAAGAGTCTCCACTCTAGTGGCTGAGACATACCACTCTATCAAATATAGTAGTACAACATGTGACAACCAATAATGAATACAAAATCATATTTCATCTCATAGGTTGTGAACTATTTTGGGTTGCAATGAACATAGATAATCAGTCTCACTTTAATGATCTCTATCATTAATTTGAAATCTATACAATGCAAGCCCATAATAATATATCATCAAATATGAATTAACACAATATCCGTAATTATGCATGCAATGAAATAAAACTATTTTATTATTAATAATAACTAAAATTGGTTTTGTAGGACATACTAGTTTTTCATTACCACCATATCCTTTATATATATATATATATATATATATGGTGTTCATTTCAGAGAGAACTAATGAAAAAAGTCAAAGACGTGCACAAATGTAAAACACGATACACATGTAAACTCAACAAGCACGTATACCCTCACCTTATTTGAATTTTGAGGTCCAATCTTAAATTTTTTCTAAAGTAAACACTTTACATAAAAAACTTAGTATTAATAAGCTAAAAAGACTAAGTACCAATAAGCTAAAAAACTATTGATAATATTTGAATATTATGAATTAACTCAAATTAACAAGAATTAAACTCCTTATTAAATTTACAATTAAAAAGATAGCCTATTTTAGTATAGGAATTAAATAACTAAGGAAATATAAATAATAACACTTTAATATTTACAATTTAGTCATTATAATGATCATGCTGAATTTTTTTTTTATTAACTATATTAGTGGTGATTAAAATATTTTTCTATCAGAAATTAATTAGGAAATTTCTTTTATTTTAAAATTTTAATAAAGTAATAATTACTTCTTAGTCTGTTAGTACTTAGTATCGGATCTTTTAAATAGGGTGTTCATTTCAGGAAGGACCCAATAATGAATCTTATAGTCCAGACAAAGTGAGGGCATAAACACTTATTCAATTTGCTCCATATTTATCTCTCTCTCTCTCTCTCTGATATCCCTTAAATGAAAGGTGTTTATCATTTATTAACGAAAAATATTAATAAAGTAAAACCATGAAATTTCCAATAGAATAGCAATACATAATGCTGAAAACTAGCGTTCTATTCTAAAAGTTAAATTAATAAAAAGAGACCTTTTAGTACTTATTATTTTCATAGTTTGGGAGAACTCAAGTAAAGTCCAATTTTTCTTAAGTTTTTAATTAAAAAGTTATTTTCACACTTTATAAAAGGAAGACAAATGGATGAATGAGTTTGCATAAAGAGAGTTTTCTTTTTGTTCCATCTATCGCTTTATATGCCGCCAATTGTCTATTTGAACACACAGAAATGATCTAATTGCATGTGCACCCTCACAAACTAAAAAAATCTGATTTTGTATCCTTGATTAACAATTCAATATAAAAATTAAGAATATTAGCTGTGTTTTGATTATTAAATATTTTGATTAATTGTATATTAAAAAAGGGGAAATTACTTAAAGGGCTTGTATAGCATCCAAGTACCCAAATGAAGCCTGCAATTTTACTTGTGACCAATAAGTCCATATTTTTTAAATTATTATTTTACCCCTCCAACCACAAACCCTTAATGTCGCCATCCCTTGTAAAGCTGCTACCATAGCCTCTTCTAAAGCACTTCCTCACCAAACCTCTTCTATCCCACCAGCAAAAACAGCACAATGCTGCTTCCAAAAGGCTTTAACAAACCTCCATACAGCCACATCTCCTTTTATGATTCATGGATTCAGCTCCAACACCACAGAATCCTTGTGTTCCTTTCATTTACTTGTTGGAGTGTTGACTAAGAATCAAAGAGATGGTGGCTGTGCTAATATGAAGAGTGGCTTCTCTGATCACCATACTTACTAGAGATATAGAAACATGCACGTACATAGGAACGACTCCATCAATGGCAGCTAAAGACTAAGTGTGGTGTTTCGGCCTTTCCATGCGTGCATTATTGTTTAAGCTATTTTTGATTAACTGGTGTCTCGAGTTTTGGTGTGTTTTTAATCGTTTAGAGCTGAAAACTGGTAAAAAATGTGAGTTCAGAGGAAGTGCACGGGCCAAGCTCGAAGTACACACCCGTGTACTTGTCCGTATAACTCTTTGAATGAGTTCAGAGGAAATACACAGGCCAGGCGTGAAGTACACTCCTGTGCACTTGCCAATGTAACTCTCTGGATGGTACACAGGCAAGGCCTGAAGTACAAGCCCTATAACTCTCTAGATGCGTGATTTTCACTCAATTCAAAGAGATACACGGCCATGCTAGAATTTACACGGCCGTGTATTAGGCTATGTACTGCTAGGGGTATTTATAAGTCCTGAATTTGAGCCCTAATTCCCCCGATTGTTTTTCTTCTTCTTCTTTCTACCTTCGTTCCCTTTGATTTGGACCAAAGAAAACCACCATTGTTTGACCTTCCTCTCTCCTTTGGCTGAAGATCCTTGAAGGTAAGCTATTTTTCTTTCTTTTCCCCCCTTGTTTCATGTTGATTGGATGAGCATGCTAGCCCTAGGTTTTAGATCTTGAATCTTGGTTTTTTTATTGATGAATTTGCTGATTAGTTTGATTATTGTCCTTCAATCTTCATTGTATCATGAAGTGGATGTGAAGATCCACCCCATTCTCTCTTGATGAAACTTATTTCTCTTGTTCTTGAAATTGGAGTTACTGTAGCATCGAAAAATCCATTGTTAAACCTTTGCATTCTTAGTTGTTTGGGGAGTTGATCTCCTTGAAGGTTCTTTAAAACCCTTAGGGGGCAAGTTCAGGCCATACCAAATCCTTGTTAAGGTTTCTTGGTTTGTAGCATGAAGAAATTCATACTTGCTTTTCTTCTTGTATTTTCTTTTAGTTTTGAGCCATTGTCGCTTGTGTTGGTATAGGTGGTGAGAGCTCAACGGAGGAGTAGCGCCGTTGAAGAGTTGTTCTCCTAAGTTTGTAAGTGGGTTATGATTGCATAATTCTAGTTATTTCTCTTTAAATATATGTATAGTTGATTTTAATGAAAACTTGGGATTTATCATGTTGAATTGATAATTTAATTGCTTGAAAAGGATTTCCATGTTTTGTATTCTGTAAACAAAAATCTTGACATTAGAAGAAAATGATCAATGCTATGTTGCTATATTGGATTAAATTGAATTGTGGAATTTCATATATATGTTACACTCTTAGCTTTGACTTATAAATAATGATGTTTATCATCGAGATATGAACATTTGTCATAGTCAAGGACCTTGTGAAACGACCTCCCCCTCCCTCCCCTCTCTTTCCCCTTCCCCTTGGCTAGTGTTTGATGGAGAAGCTTACGAACATTGGAGCATCATGATGAAGACGCTCTTTTGTTCACAAGACCTCTAGGACTTACGGTGAAGGAGAAAAGAATGGAGACATGGTATGGATCATTGATAGTGGTTTTTCAAACCGCATGGCCAGTGTAAGAGAGCCCTTTGGGACTTTTGATGAATCTCATAAGCTCAGCGTCAAGCTGGGTGATAACAAGGAGATTTTTTTGATGGGCCAAGGAATGGTTGCCATTAGAGCTAAAGATGGGCGTGGGAAGTTGTTGTACAACGTCCAATACATACCAGGACTCACCCACAACCTCCTCAGAGTGCGACCGTTGCTTACATGAGGGTATGATGTCAGGTTTGAAGGCGATACATGCGCCATTGTTGGTTGGAGCACCGGTGAGTCTGTTGTTAGAGTGAAGAAAATACACAACAACATGTTTCCACTGAACCTCTCGGATAATTGGCGTGCCAACATGGTAGGGGAAAACTTAGTGAAACCATGACACGGCATCAAAGGTTTGGGCACATAAATTACCAAGCCTTGAAGACATTGAAGACCAAGGAGGTAGTGACAAAGCTCCCAAACATTGGTGAACTTGGTGCGTGTGCTGACTGTATGTTTGAAAAGCATGCACGCCATTCATTCAGCCATGAAGCTGGAAAATCCAGAAAGGCCACTAATCAGTTGTAACATGTTCATATGGACTTATGTGGACCAATGCATGTTGATTCAATAGGAGAAAACAAGTATTTCTTATTACTAATGGATGATTTTACTTGAATGTCGTGGATCTTCCTTCTCAAGTAAAAAGATGAAGCTCTAGAGAAGTTCTAGATTATCCAAGCTCTAGTTGAACATGAATCCAGGAAGAAGATAAAACTCTTATGATCAGACGGAGGAGGTGAATTTCTCTCTCGAGAGTGCAATGAACACTGCAAGAGAACTGGAATTCAGCATGAATTAACAACTCCCTATACTCCACAACACAACGACACAGCAAAAAGGAAGAACCAGACGGTTGTAGAGAAGACTCGGTGCCTACTGCAATGCAGCGGCTTGCCAACGTCATTTTGGGTATAAGTTGTAGCCGTTGTCGTCTACTTAATCAACATCACCCCAACTAAAGCACTCCCAAATGAAACACCATATGAGTCATGGACTTGCACAATGCCAAGTATGAAACATTTAAGGGTGTTCCCTTGGTAATGATGCAAGTTCCATCTCAGAGAAGACACAAACTTGATGATAAATCCAAAACATGCATGTTTGTAGGTTATTGCTCAAAAGCAAAGGCGTATAAACTCTATAATCCTAAAACAAGGAAGTTAAGTTCAGTCGGGATGTGGTTTTCAGAGAAAATGACCGTTGGGATTAGAATTCAATCACCAACAACCATACTACATATGTCTGGGATGGCATATTCCCAAGTGAGCCAAATATGGATCATCAGGCTTCAAGTGAAGGTCAAGATGAAGCAGTGAATACTTCTGCATCGCCAGGGACTCAAGCTTTAACAGAGAATTTAGCAGATGAGAAATCACCATCTAGAAGAATCAGACAATTAAGTGATATATATAATAACTATTCATTTGCATTACATGTTGCTAACCCTGTTACATATGATGATGCAGTCAAGAGCAAAGACTGGCAAGCAATAATGCATGAAGAAATGGAGTCCATTCATCGAAATGAAACTTAGGTGTTGATGGACAGGCCGGAGGAGAAGAAAGTAATCCATCTAAAGTAGATATTCAAGATGAAGTATAAGGCAAATGGTGAAATTGAGAAGCTCAAGGCCAGAATAGTTGCTAACGGATATTCCCAGCAACTAGGCATCGATGTAGAAGATGTTTTGCACTAGTAGCGCATATGGAAATAGTCAGGTTTCTATTCTCTTTGGCAGCTCAGAGGGGATGGTATTTGTTTCATTTAGACATCAAGTCTACATTATTAAATGGGGATATACTTGAAAAGGTTTATGTAGAGCAACCCAGAGGATTTGAAGTAGAAGAGAAGCCTCACATGCTGTACAGACTGAAGAAGGCACTCTATGGTTTAAAACCTGCTCCCAAATTATGGTACAGCTAAATAGATACCTATTTATCCAAACAAGGCTTTCAGAGAAGTGAAACCGAGCACACACTCTATAAAAGAACTACCAATAATGGAGATGTTCTATTGGCTTGTATCTATGTCGATGACATTCTGTGTTCGAGCTCCTCACTTGCTCTAATCAAGGAGTTCAAGATAAAGAAGCAGAAGAACATCGATATGACATATCTCAATTTGTTGAGTTACATCTTAGGGTTAGAGGTAATGCAAGACGAGCATCGTGTGTTTGTCACCCAGAAGAATTATGCTCAGGACCTCTTAAGGAGGCTTAACATGATGAATTGGAAAGCAGCTCTAACTCCCATGTGTGCAAACAAGAAATTCCAAGTTGATGATGGATCAGGAGATACTGAAGCCTAGTTGGACAACTGATATATTTAACTCACATTAGACCAGACATGGCCTTTGCTGTTAGAGTGCTATCAAGGTCCATGAACAAGCCTTCCAAAACCCATGCAAGTGCGGGCAAGCGAGTGTTAAGGTATCTCCAGGAACGGTAGACTTTAGGTTGTGGTATACTTATTAAAATGATTGTAAATTGAAGGGGTTCATTGATAGCGACTAAGCTTGAAGTTTGGAGGATAGGGGGAGCACTACTAGAGTTGTGTTCAATCTAGGATTTGCAGCAATCTCGTGGATGTCAACAAAATAGGTGGTGATTGCTCTTTCGATAACTGAAGCTGAGTACATTGCTACTTTAGTAGCAGCATGCAAGTGCATGTGGCTTAGAAAGATGATGGAGGACTATGGTATAGAGTGCAAAGAAGCAACAGAGATTTGGTGTGATGACAAGTCGGCAATTGCCATAGCAAAGAATCCTTAATACATCACAGAGGAACCAAACACATTGACATCAAATTTCATTTCATTCGCAAGTTAGTAAATAATGGTGTCATGAAAAACTGCAACATAGAGAAGCAGGAGGCTGATTTATTCACCAAGCCTTTAAGCATTCAAAAATAAAATATATTTAGAGATCAATTAGGAGTATGTAATCCTCAATCAAGGGGGAGGGTATGTTGGAGTGTTGACTAAGGAGTAAAGGGATGGTGACTATGCTGACATGAAGAGTGGCTTCTCTGATCACCATACTTACCAGAGATGCACAAGCATGCACATACACAAGAACCACTCCATCAATGGCAGCTGAAGACTAAGGTTATGATATTTTATAGTTTCATTGTACTAATGTGTAAGCTTTACGTTTCCGTTGTTTTAGCTCATGTTTGGAAGTTATATATGTATTAATTTTGAGAATGAATGAAAGCAGTGAAAATTCAAGTAAAAGAGAAGCAGAAAACATAGCTGAACTTGCTCTGTGTTTACATATCTTTGAATGCTTTCATAACTCACTCAATTACAACCATCTCCTTCCATTCTATACACTCACAAATCATACAAATATTTCAAACATTACTTTCTGAAATCACATACATCCCAATTCAAGCCTGGCAACACACAATCCCTTCATTTACTTGATAGTCTTGCAAGAAAGTAGATACGCAATTGTTGGAAAAAAACACCATGGAGGTACGAATCAGGGGAAAAAAAGCTAAGATCGAGGCCATCAAATCAGACATTGTCCAGCTTGATCCCAATTAACTATGGAGAGTTTGGGATGGTGAAAGGTATTATTATTCCCAATTCTTATGTGTAACTAACTGCTTAAGTGGTAGTAAGGTTGGAGGCAATAAAAGAGGTGGTGAGGGTGTCGGTAACAGAGGAGGTGGCGATGGTGATGTAGGAAGAGATCATAATAGTGGAATTAAAAAAAGTTGACAAGGATAAAAGTGTAATTTAATTAAAAATAAATTAATATTAAGAGTCCAAAGGTTATAAACAATTTTGAGAGAGTTTCACACAAAAGGTGACTAATTCAGCTAACGACCTTTTGGCTTATTGGCACTCGATCTCTTAGATGGGTTGTTTATTTTTGGGGAAAGACTTGAGATCTAACCTTAAAGCCAAGTGAGGGCAAACATGTTTGTTAAGATTATTCCAAATCCTTGCAAAGTTTTGGGTTTTTTTAAAATGGGAGGCACTTATTATGTTTTCCTTAAAAAAAACAAATCTAAGAGTTTATTTGGTCATTTTAAAATTTGTAAGGATTCATTTAAGGGGGTGTTCATTTCGGTATAAGTAGGGGGAGTGGCCACTTCAATCCCCAATTTCAGTATAAAAAATACTGAAATGCGTTTTAACAAAAACCCATTTCAATTTAAAATGTGGGAAGTGGCCACTTCTCTCATTTTTGAGGAAAAAAATATGAAGTGAAGGAAGTCTTTTCACTTCCCCTCATTTCCCCCACTTACACCGATATGAACTCTCCCTTAGTCCTTACCTGTAAGAAGAAATCAAGTTTCTGAATAGTTAAACTATTTAACTAAAATTGGATGGCTTTTGGATTTTTTTTTACCAATAGTAAATAAATAAATGGTTTTTTACATTAATTTTTTATTTGATATAAATTAAATTTAAAAAATGCGTTGATTTAAATTAATTATAAATCATACTTTAATAAAGTCATTATTATGTTTTTACTTTTAAAAACAAAAACACTTTTTTCGGCCAATGGTCTTTCCTGTGGCAGGCATTGGGGCCCACGGCGGCGCCACCCTCTCATCAAACCTCACCATCCCTTTAATCAATCACTAACAAAAACTTAACACGTTATCAAGCTTCAAAGTTTTATAATTGTATAATAATAATTATTATTATTATTATTGCAATTATCATTATTATTGTAATCACTATCATGGGCTGAAATAAAAATTAAAAAAAATAGTGGTTATGGATGGAGAGAAGGTGCAAAGGATTCCAAATATATCTCATCAACTTTATTAATGCTTATCTGATTTAAAAGAAAATTCAACTGTGGACCAGACCATACATGATCTCAACTCATAGCATGTGCAGTATACGAGTTTTGGTGGTCAAATCAGATGCTGACACGAGGATTAATTGAGGAAGGATTTTCCAGTTGGAAGCCTGGTTGATCAAAAGGACTTAAAATCAAGAATTATTGCTACCCTTTTTTGTTTTTCTCGGTCAAGGATCAACACATTTTAGTTGAAAAATAAGGACACAAATAGGTGCAAAGGTTGCACTTTGGTTTGCAATAAGTGCTGAACATTAAAAATAATAATAACAACTCCGCTCTATTTTATGTGGTATTTTTACTATTATGTGTGGTTCTCAAAATATGAAGTATTAAATACATAACCTGATAAAATTATAGAATGCATGTGTGTTCTTCTTTTGCTTTTCATGTTGACTGCATTTAATATGGTATCATAGCAAAATAAATAAAAATGTATTCTTAAATTGGGCAATATCACTTCCCTCACAATGAGTTTATCAGTGCATATCTTTCTTCTAATAGGTTAAGGTTTTCCTTCTTTCAGCTGTTTTTGATTTTCAATTTCTCCATCAAAATCAGCAAGAATTTTGTTGTTCCAAAGCATATACTACTCCACATCCAGAATTGCTCTTTTATTGAAAATGGCATCTGACTAATAATGATTTGCTTCGTTGATCAGGGTTATATGCTTTTGATTAATCACTAACGCCAAGAAAACACATGTTCTTCTCTTGCCAAAAATTTTGAACAGTAAGTATGGGGCTTCCATTCAAAATATAAATGCTTTGATTAAGGCCCCGTTTGGATGAGGGGATTGGGCACTATTAGCATGGCAATGATTGCTAATAGGAATATATACCCATGTTTGGATATTTTACTATTAGGTTAGTAATGAGTACTGTAGGTAATTGAATGGTATATAGTGAAGGAATTTGATTACCCCCAAAATTGGGAGGCATAGAGGGGAATGAACACTGTTGATAGCAAAATGACATTTTTGCCCATAGTTGAGATTTAATTAAATAATATTTATTAATTTAAATAACTAATTATAATAATTAAAGTAAATAATAATTAACATAAATTGAGTCATTTAAAAATTATAATAATTAAAATAAATAATAGTTATTTATATACATATTACATTATTATAATTAAAGTGAAATGGCAAATTTGCCCCTACATCGATTTAATTTAATAAAAAATATTTAATTATGATAATTAAAGTGAAATGATATTTTTAATCATTAAATATTTAATTAAATAAAATAATTAATTTAAATAATTAGAACAATTTTACTATCTTTTAAATTATTGGGAATGAAATCCATACTATTTATCACATATAAAATAATTAATTATATTAATAATTCATATAGTAACAATTGAAAGTAATTTAATCTGAGAAACTAATTTTAATAATTAAATTATATTGTTAGTTAACGTGAAGTATTAATTTTAAATATTAAGTACAATAATAAATTGATTTCAACAATAAAACCATAACATAAAATAAATCCTTTCATTTAAATATTTAATCATAATAAATAAAAAATTAGATGTATTACAAATATTTAGTAAACTGTAATGCTATTTAAATGTTATTTTAAAAAAATATCGACTTGCTATATATATATATATATATTAAGGGTATTAGAGTCATTTCAATATGATTTACTATTTCCATTTTTCCCATTCCCAATATTTATTTCTTCCCGTCAAACACCTTTTTCATTTCCATTCCCATTATCATTACCATTACCATTACCAATCCGTGATCCAAACGGACCCTAACTGTTTCAACCAAAAAGTTTTTTAAACGCGACTGTACGTCAAAGAGCTTTCCACCATTTTCAAAATATTGTGCTTTTTTTTTTTTCGGATCATGAACTGCATTTTATGTAGGCATGTAAGTTAATGTAAGTTGTCTTTTGGTTCCATGAGTCTGACAAGCATTTGCAAATTTATATGCGTTGTATTATCCACTTCAATCAGTGCAAAAAAAAATCTAGAAAATTACAAATTTCCATCTCATTTCTCTTGTTCCTTCATCTTAATGCCAAGCTTCCCTGACTTCTTAGTTGGAACCTGATCCATAGTTGGACGAGAAGGGTTCACAAGGATGAAATGGTGGACATCTTCACCACAACTTTTATTAAGGGATGACTAATACTAAGAGCCGGTTAGAATTCTTAAACTAATTGAAAATTGAAGTGGCATTAGGGGAATAAGTAGCTCACAATGGCACAAAAGATGGAACGCTATTCAACCCAATGAGCCCAATGTCTTTTATCAAATCCTTATTAGAATCATTTATCACCGTCATGGGCATGACTTTTACAGGTTGTTTGGTTCGCAGTAATGATATATTATCACGGTATGGTAATGTGGTTGGGAATATTATATGCCAAGGAATGTTGTGGTAATATGTGATTACTATGTTTGATTGAAAACTTAGATTACTGGTAATCTTTCATTATCATGTTTGGTTAATCATGGTAATCACATCAGTAATATATCAAATTTACCGTAATACCCCTACATATAAAATTTTAAAAATTTTAATTTAAAGTATTTAAATAAATAAATAATTAAATTATAATATCAAAAATTATTTATTTCACATTTTTTTTAAATACTTTTATATTTAAAATTTTGAACAAATTTAATCTAATTTCAACATCTGTTGGTTTGGATGCTAATAGCTATATAATTAATTTCATAAAGAACAACATATCATTATAAACTACATAAAGAAGGCATTATATAGGGATGTCAATAAGTCCCGACCCCGACAAGGAACCCAATTCAAACCCGTCGGGACCAGGGTTAGGATTTGTTTTTGTTGGCCAGGGACGGGGCCAGGGCCGATGAATATCCGGCCATGCCCATATATATATATATATATATATATATATATATATATATAATGTTATAAATATCTAAATAAGAATGGAACAAAAGCCCATTTGATAATGCAAAAAAATAATAAAAATGGTCTTACATATAACTAATAAGTACAAAGGCGTGGCAACACGGAGGTGAGGCGGCACAGATGGTGACGGCTTGGATGGTGTCGGCCAATGGGAGAATAAAAATTAGGGTTTTGATAATGAGTACAATAAGGAATTAGATTAAATGAGTGGGGGTATAATTGGAAAAAGTATTACAGATTGCCACCAACCTGGTAGTCCTGATGGACACCTATTTTGGTGGTAATCAGATTACTACATTACTTGGAAATATTTCACTATTGGTAATCTCACATTATCATTAACATTACTACTACTACAGTAACCGAACATGGTAATCTGAACATATTATCGCCAAATTTCAGGTAATGTTTTTAAATTACAGCGAACTAAACGGCCCCTTAAAATAATATTAGTTATTTGAGCTGATAGTTGACTTTGTATTTTTCAATACATCAATAATATTTGCATAGATTGCACCCTTTCGCTGAAGTTTTCATCAGCTCTCATTGCCTTTATCCTTCACACATTCTCGCTTTTTGTTTTTTCATTTGTTAGTGTTAAAATTTGTGACCCAAATTCTATCTCTAATTATATCTGAGATATCTTAACATTATAATTTTGAATATAGTTATCGACAATGACTTTGAATAGGGTTGGTTAGTTTGAATCTTCATAACATTTGATGGTCTATATATAACTCTGTATAAGCACCATGGGGCGTCAAGCTGTAATGAGGAACACCAACATTAGTCTCGAGGCCGCAACATAGTCATCCGTGGTGTTTTTATGAGGGGTTAGTGGTGGTAATTCTTCAATATAGTATAATCTCACATTCTCTACCTGTAATTTTTCCCAATCTTGGGTTTTCACCTAAATTTTGTGTTTTTTTATTCTCTCTTTCATTTTTTGCATATTATCATTTATTTTATCCCTAACAATTAGAACAAGAATTTATAGAAGTTCGTCTTCCAGCATCATAACATTCAAACTCATTTACGATGTAGATGTTAAATAAAAATTAAACATATTATATGGGCCCAATTTAACTAAAAAGCTTAAGTTGATAAGATGAGAAGCCCAAAGGTATATATCTAAATCAATATTTTTCTAATAAACTGATATGAGACTATTAATCACTTTAACATAACCCTTTGAGGGTGCTAGTTTATTTTTAACTAGTCATGTTATAAATAAACCAAACAAATCAAATTTTGAATATATGATACCCTAGTCTATTTATTATATATCTAGGCTTGATTCAATCCTTAAGCTTAATATGTTTGGTTTAGGTTGAATCGAAAATTTTCATATTACCTAATGCATTGATGTTGAAGTATTGTATAAGCTTTGTTAAAACTGTAATGGCCATGTTATATTTTTGCTGATGCCGACCAACTTAATTAATCATTAGGGTTTGCTATCCATGAATTAAAAAAAATATTTTTTATAATATTTATAATTGCATAAATAAAATTAAGCTATCTTGCCGGTGACTTTTATGTCTAATGGCATGAGTTCCTTTAAAGTATATATTTGTTTAAATAATAAATATCCATGAGACCTTTTAAAATCAAAATATGCACACAGTTTTCAATGTCAAAAGTTATTTAATGATAGTGTTAGAGTTTTTTATATAATATTGCGCTTCAAAACATTTAAAAGTAAAAAACACCCATGTTGAGGGATGGAATTTGCCTAGTTTCCATAGCATTATTAATGCCATTACTCATAAATATGGTTCATTTAATATATATGAAATCTGAAGGCTCTTGGTTATCAAGCCTAATATGTAGATCAATGGGTTGAATGACTAGTCGCGTTTTGATGGATCTCTTCTTTCAAGCCTATCTTTATCAAATTTGGATCTTGTGCACTATAATTCATTAATTTGCTTGATATGGTTTATATATGGTTAATCTTGGAGCTAGCATCTTATCATGTAGACCTTTGGGCCCTCCATTGATTACAACAAGTTGAGGTTCTCTCCCATTAATGTCTCAACGCCAATAATGATAGGGTTTGGTCACCCTCTAATTCTTATGCTAACCTGTCTTCAGTTGTATTTGACCATCTTAACAAAGTCAAGGATGTTTTGCTATTTGAAAAATTAAAGTAGCCCCTAGATTAATATGAGTACTTCAACTTTATGTGGGTTTTATGGGCTTACTTGAGAGTTGGTTGAATATATATTAGAGTTTAGGCTCTATAATTGGTATCATTTGACATGTATGATGATGTGGCCAGAGGTGACTTGGAGACTTGGAGACATGAATACATGAAGATCAAGACTATCTACGAAGGAACTATTTTTGGCAAGACAATCAATTTGGAGAATTTCTCTTGAGTAGCAACCAAGCAAAATCTTGAAGACTGTATTTAGAAAGACAACTTAAAACTCAGATTTGGAGAAAAAATTGAAGCTATTTATGGGCGATATAATTAAAGACATTATCATATATGAAAAAGATTGAAGACCACGCTTGGATAAATGAAGATCAAGCTTTGAAAATTGTAAAGAATTAAATTTGGATGAATGAATATCAAGTTGAAGATTGTGAAGACTGAATTTGGATGAATGAATATCAAGTTTGACAAGAAGATTTGAAATTCTTTAAAGACTATTTTTTATGAGATAGAGACACGCCATATGGGATGAGACCCTTGAAAAGGGTATTGTTGATATGGCGTGAGGGGTCAAGCTAGTTGTGGCAAGTTAAAATCAGGAGGATTCAATTGCATTGACTCAGATTGGCACAACGTGGAGTGAGAGAACTCAATCAGAATCAGCAGGCGAGTGGCGTTGCAAGCTCAGTTACAACTAGAGGTGCAACATTTAAGTTTGGAAAATTTCCAAATTTAGAAGCCACGGAGATTCTAAATGAGGAAGTTGCTATATTTAGGACGTGGAGATGTCTATATAAGAGACCTTGCTCTAAAAATTAGAATGAGTCACTGGAGTGAGAGATCCTAGTGTGTAGGTGAGAGAGTGTGTATTTGACAAACTAAAGAGGGTTCTTTTATATTTTTGTGAGATAAGTGTAATGTACTCATATTTATTTTTCTTTTTTAATGGATTTTATCTTCGAGCTCAGCCCCTCAAATATAGGCAAATAGTATGTCGAAGTAGATTACCAATTTTGTGTATCTCTCTCTTGATTATTTACATTATTGTGCGTGTTATTGCATGAGAGTTTGAGTGATAACTAATACACATATACCTACGTGAACTAACACAGACACACACACATTTATATATAGTTAATGTTCAATATTGCCCCAATGAGGGTGAGTGCCAGTTCTTAGGTATTGCCTTTATGAGGGTGAGTGGCAGTTCTTAGTTCATTCAGATGAAGTTGTGTTATGCTTGGTTATTTCTTTAGGTACCTATGTTTTATGTTGGTTTTGGACTTTGATTTTAGATCTTTTCTGAAATAAATACCTTATACAAAGAATCCGATATCAATAGACCAAGAGGCCATTAGCGTGTTGTGATATATTTTTAAGAAAATATATAAAAGATTTTAAAAGAAATTTATACTGAACTTAGTAAAATATATATTGGTATGGCCAGTAATCAACAAAAAATCTACCTAATATTCAGGATATTGGAGAAAAATCATTGACCAAAGCATCACGAAAGGAAGGATTTTGTTAGGGGGCTGAATTGACAAAGATATGTGTAATTAGTCTAATAAATATCCATACTTGCAACTCATTTGGCATAGGCCAGAGGTTGGGGACCCTCATCGCCGACCTAAAATATATGCTTTTAATATTTAAAAACATTTTAAAAAAAATTTTAAAAAAATCTATTGTTGGGTTTTTTTTTAAAAATAGTTTATATAGCATAAAAGATTTACTTTCAGTATATTTTTTTTATTAAAAACTCATTGTTTAGCCCTTGAATTTTATAAACTAGGTTTAAATATATAAAAAATATTTGTAATATCTATTGTTTGCTCTCTTGAGTTTTTACTTTGTCTCTTATAAAAAATATTAACAATTGTATCCCTATAACTTTATTTATTTTTGTTCTATAATTGGATGTGACTAAATGACCTTCGGTCTAGTAATATTGGCTCGACTACGAAATGTGCCTTATGAGAACTTTCATTGTCCATTTTTCAAAATAAGCAAAAACAGATCATTGCCTTTAATAACATGCTTACAGTCTAATCTTCAAATATTCTAGATAAGCATGCATCAGTCGGACGATCAATTCTCGATAATACATATGCTCATGACTGATTCACTTTGTCCCCAAAAAAAAAAAAAAAAAAAAAAAAAAAAAAAAAAAGAGATCAATGAAACGAAAAGATATCATTTGGACAATTTGAACCTCTTTTTGAATTTTTTTTTTAAACCAACCCCCAAAATCTATTTTTACTTTTTCAAGCCAACACCCCCACTAATTTGAAGATTTTAATCTATAACAACTTCTATGAAAGAGTTTCATTTTTCCGCCAATATTTCAATCCACCAATATCATGATGCGTTGCTAGCTGTTGATTATGATTTATGAATCAGCCATATAATATGATGTATAGACATGCATATGGGAACTAACCAATATCAGTGTCATACATAACAAACATAGCTACATAATTACTTCGAATAATAATTTTCAAGGATAAGATTACATATCTAACTGTCATACTCTATTAAATGTTCTAACACTCTCTTGCTAATTAAACTCACAAGATGCCTTCTATATATAATTTTTCTATTTTTTTCCCAACTAATAAGACATAAAAACCAAGTGTTGCAGGGCAGCATCACAAGATCCCTCACAACATAAACTAACACAAAACACAACCAGCAGTACTGACCAGTGTTTTTTCATTCATGTGGGATTGCACATGAGTTGTTTGTGGATATGTTGGAAATGCAGTAGTTTTCACTTTTCAAGCTTGCATTCTTCTAAACAAAGCAAACACACACACTATATAGATATGTATATATATGAGATGGAGAAAGAACACATTTATTAATTAATAATATGGGAAAAAAAAAACAAAGGAAAAGGAAAGAGAAATGAAAAGGAAGGAGATTTGATCTATAAATGGATTCTTTAATTATATGACACGCAAAGCTGTGAATGTGATCTAATATCTTGCTTGCCCAATGACCACTGACCAGTTATCAGTATTTTTCTTTTTTTCTTAAAGATATATATATATATATATATATATATAGGGCAAACCATTGTTGAGAGAGTGTGATTTTTTTAAATAGAGCACCCGTCTTCATTAGGTGCAAAGGGAATTCGAACCCATCACTTGCTAATAATCCAAAGAAACTGCGATAGGACCCGTGCCAATAGATCATGAGACTATTGATTTCTTTTGTTTTGAATTATTTTAAAATTGTATAAAATTACTAATGCATAATTGATTTCTTTTATGCCCTATCAAAATATCAATTAAGTACGTTTTATTGATAGATTTTTATTTTATTAGTATAAATATTCCTGATATGAATTTTGTTTTCTCAATATTAACGTGTTCTTGGAGTTAATTTTCTATAAATAATTACTCAACTCAATCACTTGTTGTTAATCAATAATTTTTTATTATTTACTGCCAAGCACATAAATTAAATATGTTAATAAATACATTATATAGTGCAATAGAAATACAATCTTCTTAGTTTGGCATTAAAACCAGTTTCAATAGCACTTGCTTGTAATATTATTGTATGAATATTTCCCTTGTAAATACAATCTTCTTTTTATCTTTATATTTGAAAATGTATCACTGTCCTTTCAATATATTCAATGGCTCATTACAACGCAAATAGTGTAGGTGTGTCTGGATGGTTTATCCGGTCAATGATAATTATTGTATCAAATAAATAAATAAAAGTTACAATATTATGTGATGCAATGTAAAAATTTTAAATGGTGATAAGAATGGCATAAGTTTGTATATATGGTAAAGGATGGAAATACCATCAGAGAATAATTTATAAAAAACAGGAAAGAAACCTTTTATCCACCTAAAAGCTAAAAATTCCAAAAGTTGGAATTTTCCAAAATTTATTTTCAACTCTACACCTAAACATCATTTTCTTATGATGGTCTCTTCTGTTACAAGAAATAAATTCCCCTCCAAGCTAAAAGAAATCACAATAATAAATAAATAAATAAATAAATACAATGGCGAAAGGAGGTGCAGGAGATTAGTTTGCAAGACAAAAAGAAGAGAAAATGAATTAACTTTACAAATATTAATGAATATTTTTAATAAAATAAATAGGCCACTGAAAATTAATAAGTGATTTTAATTTTAGAAATAATTCACTCTTCCATTCATATTTAAATTGTTTTTTATTTTTATTTTTATTTTTATTTTTTTTTGATAAAATAGATAAATAATAATTATATTAGAAAATATAAACACTTACAAATAAACAAACGAAGATACATGACACAAATTATTATAATGGTAGAATACGACCACACAAAAGAGATGTGTAATTTTTTAGTATGTCACTTAACTATAATCTTGTTTCATTTTGGCTATTAAACTTCAATTTATATTAAAATAGTCATCATCTTTAACTTTATTTTCTGAAAAATTACACTTGATTTTCAAGATCCAAATGGCTGATGGGCCTCCAGAAAATCTTCGTTAACTCACTTTGGACACATCATCAAGATGTCACGTCATTTTAGTTATATCCATCAGTATCAAAACACCATGTCAACATCTTCTTTCCCCCTCATCCTTCACCCTAAACTAGACCGGATAGGGGGAGAGAACCCTTAAGACAAAAAAAACTTTCAAATCTATAAAATTAAATATAAGTAACTATTTTGATTTGAATTGAAGTTTGGTAAACGGAATATAACAAAACTATAATTAAGGGATTTACCAAAAAATGTTACTTACAAAATAGACAAAAAAAAACACAAGCATAAAAGGACTTGTCAAAAAAAATATCATTTATCATAGCATAAGCTACGTTATCATTGGGCACAGAACATAGTAGACCCTTTAACAGGTTCCGGTATTGGATTTCGTCGTTTCACCTTGAAAGTGAAGGTTTGCTTTGGTTGCAGAAATGAACTCCTCAAGCTTTATTTGTTGATTTTAATCTTTAAATTATACAAATAACTTCACTTGAAGCTTTTGATTTTGCTAATGTATTTATTTTTATCCTTTTTTTCACACCTCAATTACATTAAATATTAAAATCATCTTTTGAACAAATGATATGTCGCATCATCATTCATAATTTAGGGACTATCTGTGCACTTTTGAATTTAAATATCAAATATATCCAGATTATGCTATTTTATTCAATTTAATATATAAAAAATATATGTCTTATGATCTATCCCTATTCATAAATTTTTAAAAAAATATTTTTTATTTTTTTTAAGAGAAATATGATTAGTCATATGTCTGGGTTCAACTTGCCTGGTTTGAATACCAGGCAAGTCCCTGGTTTTATATATATATTATGAGGTGTAGGTTTAGTTGTTTATATGTTTTTAATTAAATAGAGTGGAGATTTAGGGTATGTTTAGTTGTTTATAGTGGATTAAATCAAGGACTTCCCTGGTTTCAAAACCAGGCAAGTTGAACCCCATATGTCTCGGTATATTATATATGTGTGAGCCGAACGACATATGTGTTGTCGCATGAGATTTAAACTTTTTTTACAAAAATATAAATATTTTATATAAAATATCGGATAATAATAAATTAAGAGGTTATTAACTCATATTTATTTTTTATAAAAAAAAAGATTAAATATTTTAATTTTCTTTTAAATTAAAATTAAATAAAAAATAAATAGAGAGTGGATCAGGCTGGCAAATCACGTGGGTGACTTGCCATCTCATGTGACCCTGCCGTCTTGTGATTGTGATGCCCCGTTTTTGTCCTTACTTCTCTTCTTCCTCTCATCGGAAATAGAAATCCTTTCTTCATTCACATCTTTATTGTGCCGACTTTGACTATAATATCCTTCTCCTTTTCTTTCTGTAGAAATCATTTAGGGAAATCATAATGTAAATAATTTATAATAGGATCTATGTTTTATTTTCTTAGACTAGGTTTCATTATATAGAAATTAATAAAAAAAAAAAGTTAAATGCCAATTTGTGGGAACAGGCTATTTTTTCAACCCCTGTGATAAAGTTGAAATAGCAACACATTAAAAAAATGCGTAATTATTTGAAAAATTCCAAATCTCAAGTCAAAATGATATTAAAAACCCCAAGACCACTCTGTCTTCAATTTTCTTTTCTTTTATAGGGCTTTTAAAATTTTTAAAAAGATCTTACAAATGATTTTTTTATATTTTTCAAAGTTATATATATATATATATATATATTTATATATATATTTTTAAGTTTTCCTTCATTTATTTTTGTATATTTTCATGATAAGGATAAAGTCCAATTATGTTAGTCTCTAATAAGTTAAAATCATTAAACAAGTTTAATTATAAAATTATGTTTAAAATATTTTATATGAGCAATCATAGAGGCAAGCCACACACATCACATGAAATTTTCCATATCCTTCTAAAAAATAAGTAAGGGCACACATAAATATGAACTTAATATTTCAACATATTTATACCCTCATTCTGCATAAACTGATGTTCAAACCTTTTTCTTTGGTAGAAACATGCACAAATGTAAAATTAATACCTCAATATGCATATGCCCTAAACTTATGTCTTTGGCAATAACACATCTTATGTAAGAGATCCGAGAGGATGCCAATAAATTAAAAAATTATTACTTTATACACGAGTGTTTTGAGAAGTTTCCCTAGATTTTTTAGAGTTTTGCAACAAAAGTCTCTTCATGTAAGTGTGTGTATATATATATATATATATATATATATATAATGATAAATCACACCTTTGTTATAAAAAAATGTTACAAACAATTAAATAAAAGTAAATTTTACGAGCTGGTCAAAATAAAGCCTTAGAGTTCACTAATTTGATTGGCAACATGGAAAATGGGTGGAAAAGAAATTTTTTTCATGGAAAATTTTTCGGTGGAAAATGAAAAATAGCCGTTTGATTGGCATTATTTTCTAGCTAGAAAATCAAAATTTTCTTTTGTAAAATGAAAAAATTAGCCCTCCCATGTTATTTTTTCACATAACCCCTTATATTTTTCATGGAAAACTTTTCCCATGGTGGAGGTAGGAAAAGTTTTCCTTTATTTTGATGGAAAATAGGGTCATGTGACAACATAAGAGGAAAAATTTTCAATGAAAAATTTGGGCAAACAAACAGTTTAGTTGGAAAATGACCCGTGAAAAATTTTTTCAGGGAAAAAAAGTGCAATCAAACACAGCCTAATAGTAAAATTAGGACTTCCCAAAGTAAAAAAAACTTAAACCAAAAGAACTTGTCACATTTATGAAATAATTGTTAAGAGGGGATCATTTGTCATGGGTGATATTGTGGGACACCAAAGGCGGTAAACACCTTGGCCAATTATAGTATTTGGGATGGTATTTAATGTAGTGATCCTACTCAAATTGAAAGTGAGTGCCCAAGAAAACACCTTTGTCAATGGTTTTTAACTTAGGGGGTTTATTTCATTATAAGTGGGCGGAAGTCATTAAGTGGGAGAAGTGCTATTTCTTTGGAGTGGTGGAAAGTGAAGGAAGTGATATGACTTTCTACCATTTTATATGTTCATTTTGCAAGAAGTGTCTTTTCCATCAAATACTCAATTTTCCAATTTATGGTATTTATTTCGATGTAAGTGGTGTAATTTCTAAAGGGTCTTAAAAAGTAGAGAGAAGTGAGCTTTATAAGGGACTCACTTCCTCCACTTCGGTGTAAAAAATATTGAAGCGGGTTCAGTCTGAAGGGGGGAAGTGGCTACTTCACTTCAGAGGAAAAGAATATAAAAAATAGAGGAAGTCAGTCCACTTCCTCTCACTTACTCCAAAATGAACTCCGTATTGGCACTTAGGTGGCGTTTGGTTGAATATAATTATAAATGTAGTGGATTTCTAATTACAGCGTAACTGAAAGTACCTGGATTTTAAAATTCAGTGAAGTCAAATCTAGTGTTTGGTTAGATATATCTGAAAATATTGTATTATAAGATTTAATATTATTTTAATAATTTTAAGTGCATATTAATTACTTTAACTATTAAATTTAAATTTATTAGTAAATTTATTAAAATTTTATTATATTTTAAAATTTTGAATTTAATTATTTTAATTTTAAGTGCATTTATAAGCTTTTCATCTAATTTTAACAAGTTATTTAAAATTTTTAATTATTAAATAAATTATTAAATTTATTATTAAAATTTATAGTTTTTTACTATTAATAAATGTTTAATAATGTTTGTTTTTATTTAGGCTATGCTTGGGAGAGGGTTTTTGGGGGGTTTTGGGGGTAGGGTTATGACACAACCCTTCCTTGGGAGAGGGTTATGGAGAAAGGATTTTGATGGTAGAGTATTTGAGGGTAAATGGAGGGTTGAAAAACCCTCCATTTACCCCCACTTTTCAACCCTCCAAAATGGGGGGTTTTGGAGGGTTGAATAAATTTTGAGACCAAAATGCCCCTCTTAGTTTTAAGTTTTTACAAACATATCCTTCCATCATTCTATAGCCCTAGATCTTCCATCATTCCATAAAATATCAAAAATTGTAAATTAATAAATTAAAAATATTTAATTTACAATAATAGTATTATATGGGACAATTTTAGTTTTTTTTTATTTTGGAATAAAATATTAAATATTGTAAATTAATAAATTAAAAATATTTAATTTACAATAATAGTATTATATGTGTACAATTTTAATTCACACAGATTTTTTTTTATTTTGGAATAAAATATTAAATGTTGTAAATTAATAAATTAAAAATATTTACTTTACAATAATAGTATTATATGTGTACCATTAGCATGAAATACAAATTATAACTTCAAGGGCATTTTAGTAATATGCATATATAACCTTACCTTCTATTACTTTCAATCCAAACACAACAAGGTTTAGTAACCTCCATTTACCTTACCTTCAATCCAAATAAGGTATAACTTAAAACCTCATTCTACCTTACTTTACCCTACTTTACTCTACTTTACAAAACCCTTCTTCACCTCTCCCAAGCAGAGCTTTAGTTGGTCACATATAGATCGTATGTGAAGGAATAAAAAGATAAGGGATTTGGTTTTACACCCAAAATTCACCGTAGACCCAAATCTCCCATTGGATGTAATTCGAGTCACATGAGTTTTTAAAATCCTGTGAAACAAACACTAGATTTTCAAAAATCTAGTAACTCAAGTTACATATAATTCCAAAACCCTCCAAATACATTTAATAAAGTAAAGTAATTTTAATTCTCTGTAGACCCAAATGCATCCAACCAAACAAACTATTATTGTTTTGTGTTAAAATTTCATTTCAGGAGTACCCAAAATTAAAGCTCAAAGTTCATATAAAGTGTGAATACAGCTAGGTGTTGAGTCTGTTCAACAAATAAACATATCTCTAATTTTTTTTAAATAGAAAGCTTGTTTATTTTCAAAAAAAATAAATAAATAAAAACATTTCATATAATTTTTAAACCAAATTATCTATAATATTAAAAAAAAATGAAATTTAACAATAAGTGTTAATAGTATATTTTTATTTTAATATATGTGGATGGCGATGTTAGCTATGTAAAACAATGGAACAAATACACAAATCACCCACATACGGTTGGCCTTATACATAACTGATAAGTATGCAAGAGAAACCTCCACTTTGCAATGTAGATCACTAATGTTCAAACAAAAACTTCCTACACTGTTAGCATTAATATATATCTCAAGTGGTTTAGTTAGACAAAGTTCTAAAAACAAGAACCTAACCATAATACATTCTGCCAATATTTATTCTAATCTTATTCATAGAATAATGTACATAGTTTTTATAATGTGTTTATAATAATATATATTCATTTTCCTTATATGGTTTATTATATTTATTATTAAAAAAATACATCCACATACAATTATATTTCATTATTTCATCATCCCTCCAACCCATTACATCATTTTTATTATGCAAAGTTCTTTATTTGTAATTAAAATAAAGCTCAAGGACTTGAATGTAATATTCCAACCAATAATAAGTTCTAATTTTGAATACATGAGCCGGCCATCATTGCCGGCTTCATCCAACGGTCAATATTACTCCATTACAGCTAAGACCGAGACAAACATGACCCGAGGGTATAATTGTCATTTTACATGGCACTACGTGGGGCCCGCCACGTCACCTAAACGGCCTAAAAAATTTTCAAATCGCTTAAAAGTTGCGGTTCCCCCGAGGCAAAACCAGACATCTTCAACCGTCCGATGAACTAATTGAGCGGCATCCAACGGGAGATTTAAAAGAAGAAGAGAATATCAGCCGTCCGATCCTTTCCTCACTTCACTCCCTCTCTTATATAAACCCGTGAGTAGGGTTCCGGCAGACCACGTTCATATCGAGAACGAGAAACCTCTGCCTCTCTCTCAGAGGTCTGATTCCCCTCTGCTCTCGCTCTTCCCTTCGGTCAAGAAAACCGTATTCCTCAATCCGCCGGTGAGTTCTATTGCTCATTGATGGTTTTCTATTCGAGATCTATGCTCCATTTCGTTGTTCTTTTCTTTTGTCGGTAGATCGGTTCTTATTTTTGGAATCTATGATTCGGAGTGTGTTTATTTTCAAATTGTAATATGTTTTTGTTGTTTGATTTTGATTGCTGCGATCTGTGATCTGATTGTCGATTTTACTATTGTCTTAAGCTTGATCTTGTTGGAATTTCTTTTGATTTGTGGTCTCGTGTTCGACATTGTTCGGAAATCCCTCCAAATGGGTATGGGAAACCCTATGTGATTGTTTTCTTGGATGTTTTCATTTTTCAACAAATTTAGGGATTTTTTCCGCTTAGATCAATGATGGAATCTATTGCTCTATTTGAATTTTGTTTAATTTTTGCTTGGTAATGTTCGATCTGTGCTCAGAAAGCCTTATTGTATCTATTTTTTATCATTGGCATTGTGATGAAAATTCCTGATCTATGTCCATGAAACGATGATCTTTGCTTTGTTTCAATTGCAAAGCATCTTTCATTTTGGGCCTTCTATATTCCTTGATCTCTCTCTATTATCCAAGCTTCAAAGGCAATGTGATATATATTTTCGTTAGTATTGGTGTTTTTTAAAATCAGGTCTTGGTTGTTGTTTTGTTTGATTTCAGGTTAAGATGAGAGAAATCCTTCACGTTCAGGGTGGCCAATGCGGGAATCAGATCGGTTCCAAGTTCTGGGAAGTGGTGTGCGATGAGCACGGGATCGACCCTACTGGAAGGTACACTGGAAACACTGATCTCCAGCTCGAGCGCGTCAATGTTTACTACAATGAAGCATCGTGTGGGAGGTTCGTACCCAGGGCCGTGCTTATGGATCTTGAGCCTGGCACCATGGACAGTGTACGCACTGGCCCCTATGGCCAAATCTTCAGGCCAGACAACTTCGTCTTTGGGCAGTCTGGAGCTGGGAACAACTGGGCCAAAGGCCATTACACCGAGGGTGCTGAGCTTATTGACTCAGTTCTTGATGTTGTGAGGAAAGAGGCTGAGAACTGTGACTGCCTCCAAGGTATGTTTGCAAGTCTGAGTGTTGTACTGGGTTTTTTTCTTCTGTGAATTTGGTCTGTGCTTTTCTATTTCTGATGCCGTTGTGTGTTGATCTTGTTTTTGTTTTTCTCCCACAGGTTTCCAAGTGTGTCACTCCCTTGGTGGGGGCACTGGATCTGGAATGGGAACACTTTTGATCTCAAAGATCAGGGAGGAATATCCTGATAGGATGATGCTCACTTTCTCTGTGTTCCCATCCCCCAAGGTCTCAGACACTGTGGTGGAACCCTACAATGCCACTCTCTCTGTTCATCAGTTGGTGGAGAATGCAGATGAGTGCATGGTGCTGGACAATGAGGCCCTCTATGATATCTGTTTCCGCACTCTCAAACTAACCACTCCTAGCTGTGAGTTCTATATAATTTATTGTGACATATTTGTTTAATTTTTTGTGTTGTTATGACTAATAATGGTGCTCAAAATTTGTTGCACTTTAGAATTTGTGATGGTCCCCCCTCTTTCCAGTATAAGCTCCCTGAGGCTTCACCGTGCATGTTGGGAAATGGTGATGCCCGCTTTCCACTGGAAGGATTAATAAGTTCTGTTTGTGTCAGTGGTGCCAATTTGCTTGCAAGTTGGTTTGGCTAGTATGCTCTTAGAAACAGTGTACATGTGATTCAATCTTGCTAGTATGCTTAAAATGTCCCATCTGGTTTCCTTGTTGTGGCGCCATTTCAAATATCTTTTATTATGGCATATTGCCATTGATTGTTATTTGTGCTTGTAGTGTCCCAACTATGAACCATTAGTGGACTGCTTTGGGGTGCCTCTTGATAGAGGTGGTCCAGGGTTTGCTTTAGTTCTGTAGTTCCTTGAGGGGCAGGATCACACTTCGGCTGTTCTGTAAAGGGCCATCTGATGGTGTATGAGGAGATTAAGGACATTTATTGTGAACAAAGATTGGGGGTCCATGGTGTAACTTCGGCGCAGTCAGTTTATCCCCAGTAAACGCTGGGAATGAAAAGTGACTATTATTTACCCTAATATTCCAGCTTCACACCTTGTGTGCCATCTGCGGTATGCACCCCTCATTATCTATGATTTTAGGCTTTTGATGCTCAAAATAGCTTTCACACTTTGTTTACTGCCCTTTGATTGTAGATATATGAGGCTTTAGGCAGGATCTGATTGTTCATCAGAGTTTTTATTTTGAGCAAATATCCTTATAACTAATCCTGCTCTAGATCTACTGATGGATGTTATGCACTTCCAAGTTTCACCCCTTTGCAGTAATAGGATGGAATCAATTTCTATTGAGTTAGCCTAGTTTTAGATATCATCAATTTATACTTTAGCTAGTTGTTTATTAGTAGGCATGTGATCCCCCTCTCCAATGCCACGAGCTATATGCATTTTATCAAGGGGAAGAACCACTACATATTTCCCGGTGATAATTTTGTTTTTTACTTGCATTTTTATTTTAGTTTTTTCATCTCCTCACATTATTTACTCCTGCAGTTGGAGATTTGAATCACTTGATCTCTGCAACAATGAGTGGTGTCACCTGCTGTCTCCGGTTCCCTGGCCAGCTGAACTCCGACCTCCGGAAGCTGGCGGTGAACCTAATCCCTTTCCCACGTCTCCATTTCTTCATGGTTGGATTTGCCCCTCTCACATCCCGTGGGTCTCAACAGTACCGTGCCCTGACTGTCCCTGAGCTGACCCAGCAAATGTGGGATTCCAAGAACATGATGTGCGCCGCTGATCCCCGCCATGGCCGCTACCTCACTGCCTCTGCCATGTTCCGTGGCAAGATGAGCACAAAAGAGGTTGATGAGCAGATGATCAATGTTCAGAACAAGAACTCTTCCTACTTTGTTGAGTGGATCCCGAACAATGTGAAGTCCAGCGTCTGTGACATCCCACCTCGTGGACTTTCAATGGCCTCGACCTTCATCGGCAACTCCACATCCATTCAGGAGATGTTCCGGAGGGTGAGCGAGCAGTTCACAGCTATGTTCAGGAGAAAGGCTTTCTTGCATTGGTACACCGGAGAGGGCATGGATGAGATGGAGTTCACCGAGGCCGAAAGCAACATGAATGATCTTGTCTCCGAGTATCAGCAGTACCAGGATGCTACTGCCGATGATGATGCTGATTACGAAGAAGAGGAGCCGCCGGAGGAGGTTTAAACGGTAATCGTTGTTTACATAAAAATCCCTCCGTTTGCCTGTTGTGCTCTATCTTGTTACTACTGCCTGAAGACGAGTTTGTTGTTTTTCTCCTATTGATATATTCCTCCAGATATTATGTGCTGCTTTTTAGTATCGTTGGTTGTTATATGTTCCAGAGTTTTCATTAAATCAACCTTGCATTTCTGAATTTTCTTGTCAAAATGCTTAATGTTGTTTCCTGACTACATGGATCATAGAATTCATAGAGAATTTGATGTTCATATATTTCCTTATATAAGTTTATCGTCGTCACCGTATAGTAACAAGTTATATACTGATCAAAAGAAATGTATAAATACACAAGATACCGAACCTACGCAAGTGGGCCGTGGGCAGCGGCTAGCAAGTGCCAAGTGAGGTCACAACTGAGGCTTGCAAGTCACGTGGGAGGCTTGCCTGGTCATGTGTCCCAGCTCTCGTGATGATGTTCGAATGCAAAGTGGGGTGGGGAATGGGATCCCATCCTTGCTTCATGGGGTGGGGATTTTCTGGCTCTCACTCACTGACTCTCCCGCGGGCATGGGTTGAGAAATCTTCATCCCATCAAATTTTTTTTCTATAATATATTTTTATATGCATCATTTATGAAATAAAAAATATACAAAATATTTTTTAAAATAAACATAATGTAATATAGAATAAAAAAATTAATTATTACAAATAACATAAACTTTGAAAGTAATAAAAGCACAAATTCATTCATTAAATTCATAATACAAAAATTAGTACAATAATTTTATATTTTTATTAATTTTTTTTTATTATTCAAAATATTTAGAGTGGAATCTACTATCGTTAGCAATGATATGATAGTTTCATCTTCAATAATAAATAAAATTTTGAATATAAAATAAAATTATAAATAATATCAAAGTGAAAAATAAAGTTATATGAAAATCATATTTACCTCTTGATTCTAATATTAAATATTTTTATAATTAAAATTAATCATATGAGTTATTTTTAATAAATATTATATATAATTTAAAAATTCTGAAAATGCTTGCGGGACGGGGATCCCCGCTAGTCAAGGAGGGGGTTTCCCCTATTTTCCGCACAACAGGAGAACTATTTCGGGGAATCTCGGCCCTGTCGGGGCAAGTCCTCACGAGGAACGAGGATTCTCCATCTCACTTGCATCTCGATGATGATGTCGTCTCACGTGATCTATGAATCCTTCTGATTTTTTCTTTAATTTATATATATATATTGCCACATGTGTAACATCCAATGAGATAAACGATTACGGACTACCCAATAAATGGGCAGTTTTTGTTTTCTTTGGTTTTTTTTTTGAAAAAAAACTATTTTTATCAAATAATAACGAAAATACAATGGTAAAGACAAAGGGAAGGCACTAACAATACATGAAAAAAAAACACCAACAAAAGTCAATGACAAAGATGAGTTAAGGACACAATCTCTAGCCAAGGTAGAACAACACTGGGGAAAAGAAAAAAAAAAGGATGAGATTGCTTTGCTTGGAGCAAACTGTAGGGTGCTTGCCAAATCAGAAGAGGAGGGAAGGGGAGATAGAGAATGAAGAGGAAGGGAGAAGAAGGAAAAAAAGCAAGACAAGAAAAAGAAGGAAAGCAGAATTGATTCTCTGCCATTCCTTTCCCATTTCATTATCTTTATAATTGCATTGTAACAGACCCTGACAATGACCTGGCTGTAATCGCCACTACCACAATCTATATCATAACAACTGAATCTTTAAAAACATTCCAGAATGCTAATTACTGCTAAGACTCCTTTACTAATTAATCTCTTCAAAGAACAAAGTTAGTTAATTTGGTATTTCTGGTAAGGTTCCTGCCTAAACGTCTACCCAGACACGTCTTCTTCTTGTCTTTTGTCACATTAGTCCCCCTTTCTAAATCCACCTTGTCCTCAAGGTGAAAATCTGGGAAAATTTTCCTTAGATCCGCCAAAGGCTCCCAAGTAGCATCATTTGGGGAGTGATTCTCCCATTGCACTAATACTTGATGTACAGGTGTCCCACGAACTATTATCAGTTGAGAGTTTAAAATAGCACTTGGATGGATAATTAGCTGCTACTCAATGAATTGCTAAAGAAGTGGGGACTGTTGTCCTTCTAGTGCTCCGACACAATGTTTTAATTTTGAAACATGGAAAATGTTGTGTAAATGACATCGACTGGAGTTGTAAGCGATAGGCCACTGGTTCTATTCGCTCCAGAATCTGAAACGGCCCATAAAATCTCTTTGCAAGTTTCTGGGATGCCCAATGTGCCGCCATTGATTGCCGATAAGGCTGTAATTGCAGGAAGACCCCATAAATGACATTAAACGCTATATCCCTGCAACCTGGATTCGCCTAGTTGCCCATTCTGTTTTAAGCGCGAAGCAGGTTCTGTTGTAGAGTTTTGGTAATTGCCTCCCGATCGGTCAGAACGAAAGAGGAGGACGACCATAGACAGCCTCATATGGAGTCATTCGAATTGACGAATGCCAGGCTGTATTGTAATGCCACTTGGCCCAAGGAAGAAACTGGAACCATCGATGTGGGTGATTGCCGACGAAACAACGGAGATAGTCCTCGAGATATATGTTGAGGATTTCTTTTTGACCATCAGTTTGTGGGTGATAGGCACTGCTCATTGCCAATACAGTACCTTGTAATTTGAAGAGCTCTTGCCAAAACAAGCTGGTGAATAGAGGATCACGATAAGAGATGATGGTTGCGGAACCCTGGGGAGGCGAATGATATTGCGAACAAAGGTTTTGATGACTTGAATAGAGTGAACTGTGGACCCAAAGCCGAGAAATGTGCTTGTTTGGAAAGGCGATCCACAACTACTAGAATCGCTGTCTTGCCAGAAGTGGGGGCAAGTTGGTGATGAAATCCATCAAGACCAAGTCCCAGATCTTGCCAGGTATTGGGAGCGATTGCAAGAGGCCTTGTCGAGCTTGATTGAAAGGTTTGACACTGGCAAACGCCACATGGTGACACATAGTCACGTATGGACTGTCGCAGATCGGCTCAAAGAAAGACCCCAGGTATGTGAGCTAATGTCTGGTGGATTCCTGCATGGTTGTTAGTAGGAGAACTATGGAATTCAGCAATGATAAGAGGTTGTAGGGCGGACTCCATTGGAACCACCACTCAGCTTTTGTACAGTAGTAGATCATCCTGGATGGAATATTCTGGGAAACTGGCAGGATCTCGGTGAATAGTATCCATGAGTTGTACTGATGGCGGGTTCTATTTGTGGAACAGACGAAGAGCATCCCAGAGAGCAGCAATTGGTTGGGAGGAGGCAAATAATACTTGAAAGGAGATTGCCGACTGTCGAGATAAGGCATTCACCGGTGTGTTGCTAGTGCCGGGCTTATACAGGATATCAACATCATATTTGAGAAGTTTAGTAAGCCACTGCTGTTGGTCCGGGATCTGGATCGTCTGCGAGATCAGAGATTGGAATCACTAGTGGTCGGTGTGGATGGAGAAACGCTGCCCCAACAGGTATTGATGGCAATGCCGAACGGCCTCTATAATGGCTTACATCTCCCAGGCATACGTGGATGTTGCCTGCATCCGTGAAGGCAGTGCCTTGCTAAAAGAGGCTAGTGGGCGACCCTGTTGCATCAACACCGCTCCGACGCCAGATCCCGACGCATTGGAATGAACTTCAAATTGAAGGTCAAAGTTTGGGAGCTCAAGAACTGGTGTGTTGGTGAAAGCTTGTTTCAATTTCTGGAAGGCATCGGTGGCCACAGGGGACCATAGAAAGGTATTCTTTCGAAGGACGTTGCTGAGAGGTATAGCCTTTGATGCATACCCTTGAACGGACATCCTCTAATAACCCGTAAGGCCAAAGAAACTTCTCAAATTCTTGAGCGTTGCTGGTAATGGCCATTGAAGTATGGGTGAAATTTTTGCTGGATCAAAGTCTACTCCCTGTTTCGAAATTCGGTGGCCAATGTAGCCAGTTTCGGAGCTCCAAAATTCACATTTCGCCTCCTTGGCAAATAGTCGATGCGAGCGTAGAAGAGTAAAGACTCTGCGAAGATGATCCATGTGAAGTTCCCATGTCCCGCTATAGACGAGGATGTCGTCGAAGAACATGAGGACAAATCGCCTGAGTGCTGGCCGAAAAACGGAGTTTATCAGCGCCTGAAATGTGGATGGCCCGTTAGATAGCCCGAATGGCATCACTACAAACTCATAGTGACCGTCATGCGTCTTGAATACCGTCTTCTCAATGTCGGGGAGATGGATATGGAGTTGATGGTAGCCGGAGCAGAGATCAAGCTTGGAGAAGACGATAGCGCCCCATACTTCGTCTAAGAGTTCTTTGACAGTAGGAATCGGAAATCGATCCTTGACAGTCATTGCATTCAAGGAGCAATATTCCACACAGAATTGCCACGATCCATCTCTCTTCTTAACCAGGAGCACCGGTGAGGAAAACGGGCTGGTGCTCAGTCGAATAATTCCTTCAGTCATCATTTCTCCGACAAGCCGCTCTATCTCTGATTTTTGGAAATATGGATAGCGATATACCGGAGATTAACTGGAGCAATGGAATTTTGTGATCCTGCTCCCGCGGAGGAGGAAAGCCGGACGGTGGTGCAAAGATGTCAGCATATTTGTGGATCAATGCTTGGAGTTGAGTCTTGAATGAAATAGGTGCGTTAGAGTCCATTAGTTGTACTTGACTCATTTGAGAGGATTCCACCATGAGGTGAAGGAATTGAACGGGTTCGTGCAGTTGAACTTGGCGCACCAAGGTGGAGTTTGACATGTAAAGCAGACTTGGGTTCTGAATCCCGTTGAGCTGGCAACGGACCCCATCGTGGTTGAACTCCATCCATAAGTCGCGATAATCGGACACGACTGGACATAAACTGGAAAGCCAGTCTACACCAAGGACCACATCAGCACCGAAAATAGGTAGGAGGAGGAGGTTCACCTAAAAAACAATGTCACCGAGTTTGAGGGGTACTTGCCGGCATTCTTCACCGCAGCCATGTGCTTTGCTGTTTCCTACTATGACCTTCAGATGAGGTGAGGGGTGGAAGGCGAGACCAAGATGTTGGGCTAGTTGTGTCAAGATGGTGGGCATTCTCCACCGCAGCCATGTGCTTGCTGTTTCCTCTTAACCAAAATGTAGAGGTATAAGAAGGAGGGGTGGACCTTGTTGGCGTATGCAGCAGGGGTATCAATGGTGGTGAATTGATAGGTTTCTCCATCTTAGCAAGCTTCACTAATACATTGGACAACATGGCTTGTTGCGAAGCTCGTGAATGCTGCAACAACTCAAACGATTCCTATTGATGTCCCAGCTTGGACAAGGTTGATTCATGGCGAGCCAAGTGTTCGGTGATGGCGGTGAGTTGTTCTTTGAGGGCGCGTGAGCGTGTCGTCGTTCCTTCCGTCATGAACTCGCCGTCTCTCAACGAAAGCACCAAATGTAGCGTGTCGCTAAATCAGAAGAGGAGGGAAGGGGAGACAGAGGAAATGAAGAGGAAGGGAGAAGAAGGAAGGAGAAGCAAGCCAAGAAAGAGAAAGAAAACATAATTGATTCTCTACCTTTCCTTTCCCATTTTATTATCTTTATAATTGCATTGTAACAGACCCTGACAACGATATGGCTATAATCGCCACTACCACAACCCATATCATAACAATCAAATCTTTAAAAACATTCAAGTAACTAATTACTGCTAACATTCCTTTACTAATTAATCTCTTCAAAGAACAAAGTTAGCTAATTTGGTAGTTTTGGTAAGCTTCCTGCTTGAACGTCTGCCCAGACACGTCTCCTTCTTGTCTTTTGTCACATGAACTCACCAATTGCATGAGCTCTGAGATACTCCAAGCTACACTTGACATCTTGAGCTTTAGAGGATGTCATTTAGTACTCCCTAATTTTTACATTTAATAAAATCTACCCTCTATTATTATTATTATTGTTGTTGTTGTTATTGTTGTTGTTGTTGTAGTTGTTGTTGTTATTATTATTATTATTATTACCACAACCAATAGAAAATCAGTGAAAAAATTATCTTCCTGGAATTAATTTTTGTTCAATGTTCTGTGTCATATTGGATTAATAAATGATAATATATGCAAACAATAATAGAGAACCACATGAACACTACTATAAATTATAGAGAAAAAAAATTACAGGGCAATAAATGAATCCATCAAATAATTGATAATTAGACATTAAGAGAACCATGCGAACAAGAGCATAATTTTATCAAAATGCAAAAGCATCTCCTGCAACAAATGCTAAATAAATAAATAAATTTCATACCAAAGCTTTTGAGAGATAAAAAAAACTCAAACCGTTCATAATTCGAAGTGAATCAACCCTAAATCTCAACTCTAAGAGGATCTTTTGAAATCTAGTCTGGTAGCTTTAAGATATGATTTTTAGTAGCTTTTATATTCTCTTCTAAAACAATCATATTAGGTAGAAGAAGCGTTTTCTTTTCTCTTTTAAGGATTCTGTACATCCATCATCTTAAACTCATCATATTGTTACTAAACACATGTCTATATAACTAAATCGGCTTAAGGTGGCTTTAGCACAACTAGATACTTTGTGAATCGAATATATATTTATTTTAATAAATACAATAATCATAATAATGACATAATTCTTTTCAGAAATATAAGCAAACCACTTTGGCATACCTAAGCCAAATTCATCTATAAAGAACGCTTTATTCTTTATTTATTTTATAGATAAATTTTGTTTTTTTAATTTAGATAATTTTTTAATATCTGTCGCTTAAGATACATGAAAATTATAAAATTATGAGTACTTTGTGAAAATGTTTTGCTAGTACCTCTTAAAAACCATCTTGATCACCTTCATTAAAGGTTCCAATTTAACCGTAATAAAGTGGTTTATCTGCATTTGTAAAAGATAAAAATATATTGATTTTAACTTAGTTCTATATCAACCAACCTCAATATCTAATACCATTCAATCAATATTTTCCTCTCTTGCATCAATGCCTCTTGAATATATATGATTTACAATTAAAAATCTGAAAACAAATTGAGTAAATATAATAAATTTCGAAGTTCCTAAAACTTTCTTGTTATTTGCATCCAGACCTTAAATCACTTTAAACCCAACCCAATCTGTCATGGGCTTAGTTTGTATTGATGAACTTCAATATTTGTACACTCGTTGGGCCCAGCGAAAAATAGAAAGGGAAAAAAACGAAGAATTTAAAAATATTAAAAAGAAAATGTTAACACACCTTCCATTAATTGGCTGTCCATACTTAAGTAAACTAAATAAAAAAACAAATAAATAAAATTAAAATTAAAATTAAAATCTATACTAAATTGTTTATTTACCTTTCACGCCCTCTTTCCATGAAAACAGGGGTGCGAAATGGTGTCAAATGGGCCAGGATGGGCCGACATGGCATAGACCCACTTTGATTGGGAATATTGTGTATGCCTGGGCCGGCACAAGCTGCCTAGCAGTCGTGTTGAGCCGGCACGGCCCACCTATTATAAGGGTAGACCCAGCACGTGATCCAACCCGTTTTATACTTTATTTATTTTTATTAATTAAAAAATATAAGGAGCATCTCAGAATTTGCTAAACAAGTTATTAGTATTGAGGAAAATTTTAAAAATATAGAAGTAGGTTTTATTGATTAAAAAAAATAAAAAAGATAAAAATATAAAAATATAAAAAAATAAAAACCCCTATGGGTCATGCAGGGCCATGCTGGCTTAGCATGGTCAGGGGATATGCGCTGTGTCTGGTCAAAACACAATACTATAGCACTATGTCTTGGCTGTGAAGAACCTATTTTTGTTTATAGCTTGGATCAATTACGGTGAAATCTTACTCTTCATATATATATATATATATATATATATATATATATATATATATAATTTATTTTTATTAACTTCTTGGGTACAATAATAATAAACATGCATGTGTATCTATATATTGTCGGAATTGATTTTTAACAGTACTTCCCAAGAGATAGTTGGTCAAAACGTTGATCAAGAAAAAAATTTCTTTTGACTAATGATAGTTGATTAACAATAAAATTGAATCATAATTTTATAAAAGAAAGCATTCAAAGTCAAATTCTTCATTCAAGTCAAGATAAAAGTTATGCAGAATCACCAACTTCAAATAAAGAGGTGGAAAAAGGAGACCCAATATATAAATTTTTTTATTATTATTTTCATATTGGATTAAAAGGGAAGAAAAAACAGAAAAGAAATTTATGAATAAATTTTCTTTCAGTGAGTCATCAATAATGACCAAATAGATGGAGTGGCGAGAAAGTAGTGCCTTTCTTTTTTTATTTTATTTTTATTTTTTCTTTTCATTAAAAACTTAAGAAAAAAAAAAAAATCAAAGAGTGGAAGTTGAGTTAAAATTCTGAACAAGAACATGCATGCTTATCTTGACCAGGACTCTGAAGGTTCAACTGCCACATTGTTAAGGCTTTTATTATTGATTCCATTGATACCTTGAATTCCTAGTATGAACATATTTAATATCATGCACATGCAAGTGAAAGGATCATAATTCATGTATTTTAAATGCTTAATGCGACACTTAGAATAATAATTAATAATATCTTTTAATGCTTAACAATAACAAATGGTGTAACAATATAGTAAGTATCAGTAAAATAAATATCACATTTACAAATAGCAATTGTTTAAATCATAATCTAACGACTATTATTAAATATAGCTGCATTTAAAAAAATCAAGTATATGTATGTATCTAAAAAACTTATATATATATATATATATACAAGTGATACATAAGTGGGATAATCCCAATAAAAGATGAGAAAAAGATGACCGTCATATAAATGATCATCCGAAAAGATAAAGTTATTTTTGAGGTTTTAAAAACCTTTATTTCACCATCCTTGAATTAGAGTAATTACTATTTCATTTTTCTTCGAGATTGAATTCTACATAGGGCTTGTTTACAATTAAAAAAAAATTGATAGCGAAAATTATTTTTTTTTTTTCAAGCTTTAATTGACTTAATGAATATAAATTATACAACTATAAATGGAGAAGTTGATACTAGCTTGACAAAACGGTATTAAAAATCAATTAAGGGATGTATTATCATATAATAATGATAGAGTTGATTTCCAATTAGAAGACACAAAAGTAAACCTCAGCAAATATATATATATATATATATGTAATTTTCACCAATTCTTTTGACTTTGAAAACCTAAATTTACAGAAACTAAAATCAAGATCAACTTATTCAATTTGTCTAATGGCCAATAAAACATATATTATTTGTAATCCTCATTTGGCATGTGTAAGTTTGTTCTCTTAGTCAGGTGGAATAAATAATAAGATTATAATTTGAATTAAAATTTTTCTTTAATTTAAATACTTTCAATGCTCAATAATTGAGATCCTTGGCTAGAGATGTCAATAGGTAAGGGAGATGTAGGTGGTGGTGGTGGAATGGATTGAGTCAAAGAACACCCTTGCCGACCTCTTCTCCCATCTTTCCAACCGCCAAACTCCACATTGAACCTCTCACCTGCCTAACCTTGTCTTTCCTTATATTTAATTATCAATTTAAATAATCAACTTAATTCAAAGTGTGCTTTGTCTCAACATGGAAACAGATTTTTTAAATATAATATATATATATATATATATATATATGGAAAGATTGCTTTAATGGGGGAGGGGATGTGAAAAATTTGGAGAAGGCCCGAATTCAAATCTCTTAATTAATAAAATACACATATATGAATCTCATGTAAAAAGAAATATATATATATATATATATATATATTTTTTTTTTCTCTTTTTAAAATTATATGATAGAGAATTTATCCCTAAAAGTCTTTATGTCACTGTGACTAATATATTTTTATATTTGTTTGTTTTTTGACATTTTGTGAATTGAGACACTCGTCATTTATATATAAAAGAAAAAAAAAGAAAATTGTTTGAAAATATATATCATGTTGTTGTAACTAAATTAATAAAGGAGAGATAGAAAATATTTAAAATGGAGAAAATATTATATTATGTGCCTCTTGAATTTATTTCTTTATTAAAAAGATATTTTTCATTTTATGATGTGTTTTCTTTATTTTGAAATCATGTTTGGATTTATTATGCAAGAGAAATTTAGAGAGATGTTATATAATAAGTATTTCACATAAGATTTGTATGATGAGTTAGAGATGAGATTTTTTTTTTTAAAGTTGCTGGTTTTTCTTGGTTTAGAAATTTTATTTTTTTTGATGTGTAATATCTTTTAAATTCACAGGGGCCAATGGTTTTTCCTTTTTTAGAATTGTTTTTCTTAGTTTTTAAAAATAAAAGTAACATTTATTAATCTTATGAGTGTCAGCAAAATCATTTTTTATATTGTTTTTTGTGAGTGGATGTAATCGAACCATTTTTTCTTATAAATGCTTTGTTTGCTTATGAGTTATGATAACCTCATTTAACCATATGATGTATCTGCAGTTTTCGAAAATTAAAATCATATTAGTGGGTGAAACTTTCTCATACTATTGATTAAATTTTAATTTGAGATAGTTATTTTGATTTTTATTTAGTTTTTACTGCCTGTTTTTTATAGGAACCACATAATCTAAACTAATCAAGATCAAATGCTGAAAGTGTTATAAAAGGATAGACTTTGTTTAGACCTCTCTCAGCGGGTGGTTTTTGCATCAAACCTCTATTTTTTTTGGATCTATTAATATAATATTTTTAAATTATTCAGTAAAATTATTGAAATATTCAAAGTTGTTTTGAAAAAATAATTGGTGGCATAACCTTATGAGTGTCACAACCACAAACATCAAAACAAATACTTTTTTTTTTTTTTTTTTTTTGTGTCACTGAATCAAGACTTGACACCAAGAAAATGGATAAATACAAGATAGATAGATAGATAGCTATATAGGTGGGAAATGACCTGAGGCATGACTCACATGTTCCCATCTCTTTCTATATATATAAATTAAATTTTGAGATGGTGTGTGTCATGGGTGGCATGAGATATCTATATATATATATATAATAAATTTTGAGATGGTGTGTGTCATGTGTGGCATGCCACCCAACATGCAAGGCAAAGGCAAGGGGCAAAATTCAGAGGATGTGATGGTTTCCAATCTCCAAGACCCAACAAATACAAAAGAGATCAAAGAGGGCCACACACACACACACACACACACACACACACACACAAACAGTGCCATTGTGGAAGTAATAGTCAAACAAGAATGGGTCCCTTAAAGCACCAAAATGCATTAGAGAAAAGAAAAAAGGAAGTTGGTTTGATGAAATTGGGATGCTGGTACTTGTCAAGCCATTGTCACCAAGGACTTCTTTCTTTTTTGTTTTTTTAATCCTTATTTCATCTCCCACCTACTCAAACTTAGGAAAACTAGACGTTTCTTGTTTTCCTCCACTTAATCTCTCTTGGTTATCATTCATTCACTCAAATACATGCTTGAAAAGTGGAGGTCTAATCATGTTTTCTTTTTGTTCATGTTTATGGTGATGGGACATCACCAAGCATACAAGCGAATATAGTTTGCAAAGACATTATATTATACATACATATAATTGATGTATTTTGGATAAAGTCCTATCTCATGACATGTGTTTCATGTGAAGATGCCAAAGCACAGAATGGTGGGAGGAAGTACACAGCCAATGCATAATGCAGAGAGTTTGAGACTTCATTGTCGAAGGAAGACAGATGCTGCAGCCAATCTTTGCAATCAAACTCACTTTTCCTTTGGAAAAAAGCATCTTTATTTCACAATGTTTATCATCTCCAGTCTACTAACTCTCCACAAAGTGGCAGATGGAAAAAGTGAACGCAAAACTTTTTAAAGGAGGATGAATGAACAACTCTCAAGATTAAATAAACATTACATGATGCAATTCTGTTCTAATTTTATACAGAGACATCTCTAAAAATTAGGATCTCTGGTGATTAAACTACAACTCAACTAAGTAAAAGTAACTTACTTATGTAGTCATGAAATTAGAATTTACAAATGGCCTCTGAGCAGCAAGCTTCTGCCTATTTCCCTTTGGATTGCCGGAGAAACAGAGAACAAACAGTTGAAATACAAGCTAATGTTATTGGCAACTCAGCGTCGGACGTTTGCCCAATTCCTGACATTGTTTTTCGGTTTCGTGAATGGCTGCCTGAAGTTATTGGCCTGCTTCGGTATGTCATGCAGCTCCATTACTTGAATGGTTCTTTGCTTCTTCGCTGCAAGAACAATAATACGAAGAAGCCCATGAGTTGAAATTATGAATAACTGCACGAAAACAAGAATGACATCCGAAAAAATAACATTACCGTTTTCTGCTTCCTGGTATCTTTCGTGAAGTTTCCTCTTCGCAGCTTCTAGCTTCGCCTTATCCGATGCCTCTTCTGAATGCTTGGATTTCTGATTAAAAGCTTTGGTTGTAAGCCAACTTATAAACAATGTATAAGCAAATTCTACAGCACGCGGAGACTCACATCTTGTAGAGTAGCAGAGGAAGGTATCCTTTGAATCACGGAAAGATCTTGCTGGCGGGACTTAAATTCACCGAATGGTTTCTTTTGCTCATAGCCTTGCTTTGACGGTCTTCCTGAATACAAATTATCCGCGTAATCATTCCGGTTTTGCTTGTTCATTGTGACAGCTTCTTGTTGCTTCAATTGCCTGCCAACTGGTTCCTGAATTTTTGTCTTCCCCTTGCCTTCAGCAATAGGCAACTGATGAGGTGGCTGTTGTGGCTTCACTGGTTTTCGATTTTCCATATGCCTTCTTTCATAATCCTGTTTTTCACATTTGCCATCATACACACCGCTGTTTCTGCTGAGATCAACTTCTTGGTCTTCAATATTTCTGATATCTGCAACAAAAAATACAACAGAATGGTAAGATTAAGCACAAGAAGAAAGAGGAAGAAGAAAGTTCATGTTGCAATACTCACTTCCATCATCGTCCATGCCATCGAAGAACTTCATGATATCACAAGACATGAGACAAACAAAATTCAGTCAGTACATTTCCTGTCCCAAATATCAAAGTGATTATAGCCCATTGCATGCCATCTACCTCGGAGAGCTGGATGTTGGCAGTCTGAGTTATGAATAAAGCTCCCTCGTCCAGAGGAGGAGAAGGGAGGCCTTCTTCCTCTTCAGCAATAGGTAAATGGACAGACACTGGTGAATTATCTACAAATTGAAAATTTACAGTCAACTCAGATGCAATGAAGCAAGTTTTTCTTTTCCTGTCAATAATTACAGCATGTCCCTTACCAGCAATGGCAGCGGTTGCGTTGACCCATTCATCAACCAAAACCTTCCAACCACTACAAAAGAACCCAAAAAAAGAAATTCAAGGAAATAAGTATCAGATTATTAAGAACGATTAATCTCACTCAAAACTGGTCTTGCTAATACAGAAGAAAGCAGAAAAGTTACTACACTACCACACAAGAAGAAAAATTATTCAGATGAACAAAGTCACTCTCTACAACAACTCTCAAGGGACCAATATTGTTTGCTATCAGAAAACTAATGAAATAACAAAGCAAGCATTATACCAAGTTAGAAACAAAGTGATAACTACAATCTTTATTGAATAATTCCATAGCTAGAATTTCACTGAAATGATGCTAAAATATGATCGGAAACTCACTCGATGAGAGCTCGCACAAGATGGCGAATCTGCTTCGAGTTATGTTTCCTCAAACCATTAACAGCTTTTCCAATCTCAGTCGCCTAAATTTGCAAAACACACATAAATATCAAATAAAATTTGAGTCTAAACCAATGCACAGTTTCAAACTAGCTAGCAAACTTTTCCATGCAACACTTTGGAAAATCAGACCAAAGATGATACCTTGAGAACCTCCACTGACAATCCCATCAACTCCAGCCTCCTCAAAGACTCAAACAGAACACTATCTGACTGCAAATCAAACAACAAAAAATCAAAACACAAACCCTAAATACAAAAACCAGAAATTTCTTCACTTAATTCAATGCAGAAATAAACAATCAAACCTCTTCCTTATTGCAAAGCACTTCCTTGATCCTAAGAACCTCTCTCACAATCAAAGACTCCTCCTCCATCTCCTCCGTCAGCGCCTCCGCCACATCATAACTACAATTGCTCGGCATTCCATCCACCTTGTTCTCCCTCTTCTCAGCATCACTGTGACTTCTCTTCATCTCATCCACCACCTCATCAACGGCCCTCTCAGACAGCACATCACCATCTCCGCCGCGCTGGGCCAAGTGGCAAGTGAACAACGTCTCTGCAATCTCGTCACGCCGCAAACGGAACACATTCGGATAGTCCAACACAGCGACGACGATCGATCGCTGAACAACCTCAAATATATCAACGCCGGAGCTCCGGAAGAAGCTTCTCCACCACTCCATCGTCCTCGGCTCACCCGCCATGCCCTCCCTTCACACCAAGATCGGATTTTTAAGCCAGATTCAACAAAAAAGATGAGTTTTTGATCCTAAAAGCCCAATCAAAAAAACCAAAAACTAAGGGTTTTCGATCTCTCGCTTCCGTTTTCCCAACTTCGGTTCGATAATTCCTTATCTTCCTCTCGGAAACTGAACGAGACCACCATGAAAGAGAGATAATAATGGAATCCCACACGCCGGTTCCCTTCTAATCTCTATTTTTTTCCTTTCTTTTTTTTCTTTTGTTTTTAAATTAGAAAAATAAGACAAAACAAACAAGCCATTGGTTGTTATACATCAAATATTATTTTTATTTATTATAAAAAATGGTCATGGATAAGTTCGGTGGTTGAGACTTGAGAGGGCCTTTTGTTTGACTCTGGCGAGTAGAATTCCTTTTGTTTTTTTTTTTAAATATTAATATTGAGCTTTTTTTTGTTTTTTCTTTTCTGAAATTATTGAGTTATGGGTTTAATCTGATGGGGCAGGCATGATTGACGGTCTGGATTCGAGGAAATCTCCGGGAGGATTTTGCGTGGATTCGATCGCTGAGGTTAATTAGTTCCCAGTTGTGGTTGAGTGAGATCATGTTTTTGCTTTTGCGTCTAACTGTCAATGTGTGTAGGGTCTGCTGACGCTATCACATACGTCAGCTTCCTCTAATGGACGGACAAGATTTCATCTTGCGGAATTCACTATTGTTTAATGATACATACACCACTTTGCTGAATTAAAAGTATTTTTTTTTTAATTGGCAAAGTGAATCAATTATCAATGCTTTATTAATTTATGTGCTGCTTTTCAATTGTTGACTTAGTTCCTGGACAAAACTGAGAACTTTTCGGTTAAATTATACAATTGAGTTTTAGTTTAAAATTGGTAAATGTTATTTTATTTAATAATTTTCATTATTTTTATTTTTATTTTTAATCATTCATGAAACTTCTAAGCTTGCGGTTTCACGTGCTGAACTGCCGGGTGGTGACTGGTCAAGCGTGTTGACGAGTCAAATGAAGGGACGCGTCTGACTAAAAGGGAAACGAACCCTGATCCATCGGGAAACGGGTTCCACGTACCAGTCTCATTCTTTTATCGGATTTGGATCCGATAAAGATGGTGAAATTTGAAGTTATATGTAATTTTGAGAAATTAAAGGGTTTATTTTAGAAAAAAAAATAGAAACCAAGAAATCTCGAACAGACAACGATGTTTTTGGCGGCACGGCGGCACGTGAAGCACGCCCGCGGTTTGCCGCTCTATGGAGATCGCCGTTCCTTGTCGTCTAATGTCGGCCTACGTGGCGCTCATCCTCCGGTTCTTATTTACTTTAAGAAGCTCCACGAGCAATCCTAACCGCTCATCATCTAAACGACGTGCATATGTTTGCAATCGAATGGCCTCTTGTTTATCTGGATTCCATTTTTATTTATTTTAATTACTGAAAAATCAAATTTGAAGTTTATTCAATGAATATAAGAAAAAATCAAGCGGTACACGTGTCTAGCTTGCTTCTGCACGATTGACACGTGTGGAATATGAAGGCCTTATCCCTTCATTCCGTATGAACTTTTTCAATTTTTTTTCTAGTACTGGGGCCCACTTCTACAAGGATGGGGTTTTAAATAAATAAATAAATAACTCATCTTTACAATCACAAGCTGCCATGAATTAAATATTACTACAAATAGTGTAAAGCACAGAAAAATTTAAAATTAGGTAAGAAAACCAGTTATTTGATTGAGATTAAGGTGCTAAATTTCAATAATTATGATTAATGACTTTTATTGGTGGCACCTTGAAATGGTACCATGTAACGTGATTTATTGTCACATAGAAAATGGACCACAGAGAGGACCAATTTGTATGTTTCTTTACCATCTTATTTTGTTTGTTTGTCAATGTGTTGCAACATTGTATAAAACGTGAAGGAAAGAGATAATTAAGTTAATCACTGAAAGAAAAGGAGAAATGATGCATGCTTAGTCATGACTGACGAGTACTGTTCAATTCATTTAGATAAATGAATAATATAACTTAACTTCAAATGGGGACAATATTGGAAGTATTTTAGCCGCATTTTATGATTGTAAATCATTAATATGATATTTGACCTTTCTATTATTTAAGCTTAACGGAGATCCAGACATCCAAACAAACAAAAAGTGTATACATGAAGGGAATATGCTTCTAGTTCTCTCCATTAGGAGAAATTGTGGTGGCAGTAATAATGATGATGATGGAAATTAAATTCAATCACAATTTTTTCATAATAAAAAAATATACGTCAAATAGGCCCTTTATTTTCCTCATTATCTTAATTTTTTTATATCAATTTCATCTTATTTAATCCCTTTATTTTTTTAATTAATATAATAAAATCCCTCAGAAGAATAGTGTAACTCAGTGATTTCTTTTAGCTGACATAGCACTTACATGGTTTTATTATATTTAAAATATTAATAAAATTAAAAAAAAAAAAAAAAAAGATGAAGAAGAAAGGGAAGTAGAGCTTTGTTTTGCTTTGGATTCATATTTGCAATTCATTTGCATTTATGCGTGAATCGCCGACAAAAATGCACGCGAAGACGGACTCGAAAGTGACAAGCATTGCACCATCGTCGATGACGAGATCACCGCATCACCCAATATATTATATTCAAAGCCCCTCGAGAGAGTTCGATGATGGCTAGAAAACCACCTCCACATTCCATTCCACCTCGCTGCTCAGTCTCACTGGCTCCCTTCCCCATTCTAATTCCATCAGTCACAATTCTTGTGAATCCTCATCCAGCCATTTCTCCAGCTCGTTAAAATACGGATCCAGGAAAATCACCCTAATAACATTGCGTGAACCACTGCCGGTGTCTCCCTCAAGGTTGAGGGAAAATACTGGAAGAAGTGTACTGTCATTAAGGAAGAAGGATTGCTTGAGGATGAGGATGTTAGGGAGAAACGGGACTATCAAAGTCACCAAACGGTGTTTTTCCCTGACAATATTCTAGGGGCAAACATAGGCACTGTAGCACCAGTACTATAATGGTTAATGAAAGGTATGAAAAACTCCCATCTGAAAGGGCTGAAACATGGGTACTGTAGCAGCGGTGCAACCCTCTAGTTCATCTAGTACTGTAGATTCATTACTATATCAATGACAATGTAGCAGAAGTACTGTAGCAATGGTATTATAGCACTTGAAAAATTCAGAAACATATAATCTACACTGGCTGAAGTATGTTTACACGATTACTGTAGTAGCAGTGTAACTATCTGTCTCTGAATTTTGAGGATCAATTCTTTGCCTCTTTGAGTATAAACTTAGGGATCTAATCAATACAATAAAAACATCAAACAACAACAAGCAAGACATGCAATTGAGCATGAAAAACCCCTTCAGTCTAGGGGTGAAAAACCACGAGATCCTAAGGCCACTTAAAAACTTTTTCCATTATGTCAATAATAGAATAACAAGAGTTTCTCTCTAGCTAACTAGAGGCATACAATTGAAAGAGATTTCAGGAAAAGATAGACTCAACTTCTTAAACAACATCATCATCTTACAATGATGGATCACAAAGATTTCAAGGAGAATTGAAAAAAATCAAACTGATGGTTTTGTAGATATTCTTCCAAGGATGCTCTTCCCTTAAATGTGGGCGAAATCTGGTTCCAATCTTCTTGCAAGATCAAACCTTAGCCCTTACTCTATTCTTCATTTCTTCTTGGTTTCCTTGATGAACTCTCTCAATCGTTTTCTAACTAATCTCAATAGTAAGTCCATTTGCTAATATAGCTTTTTTTTTATTGTGGAGATGGGCTCCCATTTATTGAAGAGGGCCCCACTAAATGGAGGCTGACTCAACAGAGGATGAGGACAAAAAGATGATCCCTAGAAGATGCTATTTTCTTGCATTCATTGTTGGATTTTCCTTTTCTTCACTTTCTTCTCTTTGATTCTCTGGGGAGCTAGTAGATCCCAGAAGCCTTAAATCTCCCTCAAGGTATCATCTTTTTCAATATGTTTTCTTGATTATTTTTTTCCTTTTCCTTTGTTTTTATGATTTTAACAAAAAATAAAAATAAAAATTTGGATGTATTTGGAGAGTATTAAGTTTGAGAACTTCATCATATAATCAAGGATAGATGATACATTGGTGCTCATAGACATGGTAACCATGAACTCAACCTTCAAGCTCACTTTCAGGGACTATTGCTACAAGCTAGGAAGAGAAGGGTTACTTTACTAGGCTTCTTACTTGCGATGATGTTGGGGTTGTGTAAGATGGCACAAATGGACTCCTAGGTTGTTGGCGGTGGTGAGGGTGTTAGATAATTTGTGGCTAAGCATTATCAATTTGAATTAGACTAGGATTATTAGTGTAATATTGATTATGAAAATATAACACACATCCTAATTCATCTAATGTTCTAATTTGACTATGGATATAGTTTGGATCCTAATATAGAGAGGGCATTATGGGTTGGACTATCTATATATATAGTCCCTAAGATGTCCTTGCTCTCTACTATCTATTCACGCATATCTTCGATTCCCCATAGTCAGAGAGTTTATTTTCTTGCTAGATGGAAAGAGAGTAGTTTACTCTCTATTTTGGAATAATATGCTCCCCGCATCTCGCTTATTTACTTATGTATATAGGCTATACACAACAATCTCCACCTTGTCAAATATATCCCATGAAAATAAAAATTGGGAAAGTTCTTATCATACTAATAGGGTGGGTGCCATGCTTCCTTAGCACTTAGATATAATGACTCTCCAATTTCTTGTAGACCTTCACAGAAGACGAGAGATCTATGATGTGATACAAAATGTGGTCTACCAAGTAGAACCGAATAAGTGTCGCTACTCAAGCCAGTAACTCCACCAAGTTACGATTTTTCAAACCCTAAGACTTCGTGGCTTCCAATGCTCTCAACATCCTTCTTTGTTCCAAGCAAATCCTTATCCTCCCAAGTGCCACAACATGAAATATCCAATTCCATTGAACCTTTCCACATTGAATTTTGTAATGGAGTTTATTATATCAATGAAACGTCTCTCTCGATACCACTTGTTCGGCAATGTGCCCATGTCATTGGGAGTGGAATGGCTGTATTTATTTTATTCACCATCTCTTTCTAATGGAAAAACCAAGGTTATTTGAATTTATAAGTAAAAACTTATCCTAAACCTATACTAATACAAGATTACCCTTGTAATGTACAGTGGGATCTTTGTCTTGCACCCTTAGCCCATTAAACCACAGTTCCCCCAATAGAACAGATGTTGCGGTACGCTCCCACATCGTCTCCTTTACTTCGAGTATATGAGACATACACAATATATAATAACAACAATACTTATATATATTGTACAAACTAATTTAAAAAATAAAAAAATAAAAGTATTTAACCCAAGTTAATCTAATAATTTAATTCAATAATATTTGATCAATTGTCATTATATATATTTAATATAGTCTCGAAAATTATTATTGTCGTCGGCTTTCTCACAATATCATGGTTGGTCTCGACCGAGAACCGCTTATTCCCTTAGGTAGAATACCCTATTTAGTCCATGTATTGGACTCAATCCGCCCTTTAGTCTCCCCATTGTAATTGTACCCCAATTGGTCCCTCTATTGGTGATTTGAGAAAAATTAAATTCAGCCCATGACGAACGTTCTCTTCTCCATTATGGATAATAATCTAATTGTTTAAGAATACCTTATTTAGTGCTTGTATTGGACTCAATTTGCCCCTTTAGTCCCCCTATTGTAATTTGACTTCAATTGGTCATTCTATTGATGATTTGAGACAAATTAGGTTCAGCGAATGACTGGCATTCTTTTCTCCATCATGGATAATAATCTAATTGTTTAATAATATTTAAAACTTTCATAATGCCACATCAACAACATTAGACGGAGAAAAGAACGTTCGTCATGAGCTGGATTTATTTTGCCTCAAATCATCAATAGAGGGACTAATTGGGGTCAAATTACAATGGGGGACTAAGGGGCAGATTGAGTCAAATACAATGACTAAATAGGGTATTTTATAAAACTTTCATAATGCCACATCAGTAGCATCAGACGGAGAAGAGAACATCCGTTACAGGCTGAGCCTATTTTGCCTCAAATCATCAATAGCGGGACCAATTGGGGTTGAATTATAATGGGGGACTAAAGGGGCAGATTGAGTCAAATACAGAGACTAAATAGGGTATTCTACCTTCCCTTTATGATCACAATAGTACCATAGTACCATCAAGACCATCAAAAGAGCACCTCCCTTGTAGATCCATTGTTATTTGTTACATTTTGAGATAATTATCATCCGAATTTTCTGGAATTCTTTCTATTTAAGTTATCGTTATTATATTTTTCATTAAAATTTTATTATAATTTTTTCTCTTACATAGTGTTTGGGTTTGAACATAGAATAGAAAGTAAAATAATAACAAGGAAGAAAAAATAAAATAAAGGAAAGGAAAGAAAGATTTCAAGACTTGTTTTGACAGTCAAATTTTATGGAAAGAAAAAAAAAGAGAGTTGTTTAATAAAAGTGGGGATAGGAAAAAAAGATATATAATAACATGATTTACTAATTAATCTTTTATTATTAAATAAAAATTTACTTATGTATATTTAAATACATTCATTATTAATATCTCAAAAACATGTACAATTTGAGTAGGTAAGTATTATAAATATTGAAAATATTACTATTATTAAAATGTAAGAATGTCTTTTTGAAGATGAGATGATTGGTGCTGAGCAAACTTTTGATTATAATAAAATTAAATTGAAAAGGTTGAAAGAGAAATCTTATAAAGTGAGGCAATGTAATTAATTAAAAATATTGAAGGTATCAAGATCTTTTTAAAAATTATAGATTTTGTTGGAGGTTCTCCCATCCCAGCACCCCAAATGGAAGGGCTAGAAAAAGAGGGGTTGTGGAGAGTTTTGGAGAATTAGAGTTAAGTATCTTTTACCAAATTAAAAAAATAATTCAAATAAGAAAAAGGGTTCACTTTGACCCTCCGTAATCTTTTTTTTTTTACTTTTACTCCTCACCATCAATCCAGCAATAATCTTAAGTGCTCCTTTTTTTTTTAAAATAATTTTATAATTTTACTGCTTAAAAAGTTAACTAATATTTGTTTTGACTTATCATCACCCGTGTTCTTGGGTTGTTGTCAGTTTTTCCTTTGGGGTGAGCTCCATGGGATGAGTACCCAATTTGCAATTTGTTTTTATTAAAGTCTCATTGATTTTTCTTTACCCATTAAAAGGAATTTGATACATGTGATTTTTTGAGTTTTTTTTCTCCTTTTTTTTTTCTTTTTTAAATGACTAACCATTGAAAATATTTTTTTCACCTTATATTCCAAGTAGCTTTTTTTTAAGAAAAGAAGCCCAATGAAGTAGCTAGATTGGAAGATATATTTGTGAAAAGTGGTAATGTCATGCCCAAGCTTGGCCTACCAAGCCTGGCATGCCAACAAACGGACACCTACAAGACTGAAACCAAGTAGTATGCAAGACCTAAGTTGTTGTCTCAAAGTAGACTTTGGAAATCTAAAAAGAGTCATAAATTCGGAATCAAAAGTATTACAAAAACTTGAGAATACAAAGAAGTCAAATTACTAAGGTTCAAAACACAACTATTCAAGTTTTGCAAAAGAAATCAAAAATAGTATGTCAACTAGCACGTAGTTAGCTTTTATTTGACAATCATTCCTAAGCTACCCACATGTCTATTTTATTCCTGATCTGGAAAAAAAAAGAGAGAGGAACAAACTTATGAGCTTGAAATAACAAAAATTTGTATAAACTACTGAAGTAACCCTATCCCTCTGTAAGTAACACACTAAAAATATTTTGGGATGATATAGAGTTTCCAAAGAAAATTTTTTTAAATTCAGAGAAATAAACAAATATCAAAATACAAAACTTATCAAAACATAATACTTAAAATTCAGATTGATTCAACAAAATATAATACAGAACTAATTAAATTACCAAATATAGGTTTCCCAATTCATTATGACCAAAACAAAATATTAGAGTTCATTTATTTAAACTAGGTGGCCCAAGGCAAAATTTCAGAGTTCATTTATTTACCCTCTGCGACTCTAGTAATATTGTTAGAAACAGTTATTGTTTCACTGATAATGTAGTGCAGAACTATAGTTTTTTTTTTTATCAAAATCTTATGTTGATATGGTCAGTGTTTAACTATGGTGTTTTAGTTTTTTCGAGCCTGCATCATTGTCTGTTTTGTTGTAATATAGTTGTGTCTTCGGTTTTAACGTGTCTTTAGTAGTTTTGTTCTTGGGATGCGGTTCTCAGAGCAAACTTAGCCATATTTTGAGTCGTGCTCTTGATCGTGTACTTCACGTGATATTATGGATTTTGTTTCCAACAACCTATAAAGTGCACCGGACGAAGTATGCCAGTGCTTCCAGCCGTGGTTGGGGGATCACAGTGGTTCTAGGGGCAGAGAAGCCATGCTTTTCTTACCCCTATTTTCCTATAAAGTGAACAAGTATAAGCATGCCCCTGTTTCTTACCTGTGCTTCGCTAGTGAAGCCGTGCTTTCCTCTCCCTGTTTTCCTGTAAAGTGCACGGGGTAGAAGCACGTCTATGATTCGTGCCCGTGCTTGTGAGTGTACGGCCAGGTGGCGAGAAGCATACCCGTGCTCTACTTGGGTTCGCAGAGGGGTATTAATAAGCCATGAACTTGTGTTTCCCTTGCTTTGGATGAGAGAAAGTAGTCGTTGCTTGACCTTCCTCTCCCTTTTGGCTGAAGATCCTTGAAGAAAAGCTCTCCTTCTCCCTCTTTCTCTTTGTTTCTCTTGGTTTTGGATGAGCATGCTAGTCCTAGGTTTTAGATCTTGAATCTTGGCTTGATATTGATGATTTCTTTACTGGTTTGTTCGATTTCTTTCACTCTTCATTGTATCATGAAGTGGATGTGAAGATCCACCCCTTTCTACCTTGATGAAGATTTGTTTCCCTTGTTCATCAAATCGGGGCTACTATGGCAAGCTACTATAGCGCCGAGAAATTCTTTGCTAAACCTTTGCTTTCCTGGTTGTTTTTGGAGTTTATCTCCATAGAGGTTCTTTGGAACCCTTAGGGGCAAGTTCGGGCTATTCCCAAGTCTTGTTAAGGTTTATTGGCTTGTAGTATGAAGGAGTTCATACTTGTTTATATTTCTTGTGTTTTTCTTTTGGTGTGAGCCCTTTTGGTTGTGTTGGTGCTAGGTAGTGAGAGCTTGTCCCAAGGCAAAGAGCTAGCGGGGGAGTAGTGCCATTGAGGAGTTGTTCTCCTAAGTTGTGAGTGAGTTATGATTGAACATTCTAGTATACTACTATATAAATATACTTATGGATTGGTTTAATGAAATCCTTGGTTTTATCATGTTAAAATGATGGTTTGATGGTTTTAAAACAAGTTTTATATTTCCTGTTATATGAATGAAACTCTTGATGAATCAATGATTTGAAAGGAATTTTCATACCTTTTATTTTACAAGCAAAGCTCTTGATATTTGATGAAAATACTTATGGCTACATTGATACATCAGACTGAAATAAACGGTTGAATTTTTATATTCTTGGTCTGGATTTATATGATAGCGATGTTTATCGCCGATATGTGGTTATTTGTTTTGGGCATGGACTCTGTGAAATGAATTACTTGAACTATCTTAATAACACACTTTGTGATGTTTTGCTAGTGATAGGGTTGGAACCCGTTTAATGCAGTAGGGGGTCCCCACGATCCAGCCTTTAGAGGTGGCGTGGTGGACCCAGCTGATTTGCCCACTTCAGGTGGCTCGTAGAGTCCTGATTGGACATACATTGGGAGTCCGGAGTCACCACACGACCCTTATGGGTCAACGTCAAAGACATGAGTGCCTTGATGCTCTAAACTAAGCCGCAGCCAGAGCTAGAGTTTAGAGAGGTTTTTGGACTGTGATTCGCCTGCTCGAGATGCAAGTTTGTATCTTAGTCAACATAAAGGACATGAGTACCTTGACGGCTCTGAACTAAGCCTCGACCACGGCTAGAGTTTAGAGAGGTTTTTAGACCGTGACTCGCTTGTTCGGGATGCAAGTTCGTATTTTAGTCAATGTCAAAAACACAAGTGCCTTGATGGCTCTGAACCTAGCGGCTGTCACAGCTAGAGTTTAGAGAGGGTTTTAGACAGTGATTCGCTTACTCAAGATGCAGGTTCGTATGTTGGGAAAATTTGTAATTTACAAATTTGATCTTTGAGAAGTGAATACTTGTATCTTCTTTAGAAAACAATTTGGTTTGAAAGACTTCGTATTATAAGAAAATGAGTTTCATGCAAAAAAAATTGGATTTTGTGTTTAGTATTATGTTTTATAATTTTAAAACTCGTATTCTGCTAGTCACGAAACTTGGTTGTTGAAACACCTTTTGAGTAAAATGGTTCTTCTATGATATATATATGATTTTCTTATATATGGGTATAAGTAGTTATAAATATATTTTCTGAAATGCTTTGATTCATATGTATTGTTGCAAAATGTTGGTTTTGTCAATTTTTAAAGTATTTCGTATTTCATAGAACTCGCCGACATTTACCGAGTGACTTTGGTTACTCACTCTCCCCTTCCCTTTTAGGCTCTAGCTAGTAGAGGCGTTACGGCGGACCGGAGTGCTGTGCATTTTTTCCAACTATCTTTCTTAAATCCTGTTTCATATATGTTTGTTTCTTAAACATATGCATTGTACAAGGACATTGATCAACTAGTGTATTTATCATCCTTTGTACTTGATTTGTATGCATGTCTAACTTTCTTGGAACATTGTTGTATTATGACAGGCATGTTTCGTTGAACCATGTATTTTGACTTTGGTTTGATTGCTTCTTCTGTATTATTGTTGTGCTCCATGCCTTGTATGTTTTGAACTGGTGATCTCTGTTTAGAGCTGTTCTTCTTAGGTTTTTGTTAGTCTTGTGGTGACTTGATGGTTAAGTGACAAGGGTGTCTCTCCTCGCTGTTGTCGCGTACTGGTTTTGTGCGACGGGGCGTGAGATTAACCTTAGTGACAGGGTTAGTGCATAATTAATTGCTGACTATTATCATTTATGTTAAATAAATTTATTATCCAAAAAAAACAAAATTTTAAAATTTCAGACTAAGGATTTGTAAAGTGATCCGCAGAGCATAAATACTAACATTCGGAAGATTCCAATTTTTTATATTGAAATAATCCAATTGTTCCAAAATAATTAATAGGCTTAAACAAAATGCAGTAATTAACAAATGTGAACAAATTTCAAAATAAGAGTACAGAAAATTTATTAAATAGATTAAGTAAATAATTAACTAACGAATAACGAATACTTAATTTTATCGAATAAATAAATAGATATGAATGAATAAATAAATCAATAGTAATAAATAAATAAATAAATAAATAAGGTTAAATGTGTCAAAATTCTAGAGTTTATATATATATATATATATATCAGAGTGAGGCATTACTTACTTGACTAACACCCGAAAAATTCCAAATGTCACACAAGTTAAACTCCCTTAGAAAACTCTATGTTTAGTGGGGCGTTAAATTGCAAGAAGAAGAATGTGAGTTATTACTTATATTGTGTAAACCTTTGTTTGCGTGTGGAGTAATAGAAATGAGAAAGGTATGATGGAGTGAGAAGTTTGTGGAGAAGGAAGGATTCACAATCAACAGAAATTTAAGGAGAATCTTAATTTCTGAACAATGAAATGACAGTACTACCTCTGTTTAAAAAAAAAATTTGGACATTAACCAAATAGTAATTAGTTATTTAGATTAGCTAATTAATTGGTTATTATAATATTAACAACAAATTTGGACATTAATCAATATCGTCTAAAAAAATATAATTATTATGGTTCATAATTTATTTATTTAAAAATATATTTAAACTGGTAATGAGTTATTTATTATAGTTAATTATTTGCTAATTAATAATATTAACAAAAATTTATTAAAAATAAATATTTATTTATAACAATTAATTTACTTTAATACTTAAATATTTTTAAAAAATAATTGTCACAACTCATTACAATATACATATAATAATATTAATTTGCATTCATGGCATAATAGTTATTTTATTATATATTTTCCCCACTTTTTCTTTTTCCAATAAATTATCACTCCAATCTTTCTAGCTAAACATAGTTTTCATTCCCATTGTTTTTCAAACCCCCCTCATTGTTATTACTCTTCTACTACTCTCAATTTCACTCCTTTCAAGCAAACCCCCCCTTAATACTAAAATCTAAGGATGTCACAAACCTTTCCTAATTTTGTATCCCACGCTTGAAAGATATAGTATATATGTCCATATCCATGAATTTGAAGGGGTGTCTGATGTGTAACTTTTTTACTATGACACCAAACTATGACATGTTTTTATTTTTGTGGTCTAAACTTCAATTTGAATCAAAATGGTCATAAACTTTAATTTTGTTGCACAGAGTGGTCATCAGAGAGATTCCGAGTTATTTTTGATGATGTGGATACCAGAAATTATTTATCAACATCTGACATAAAATTATCAGTTAGGCGAATATTGTGTCATATATGTGCTAATAACGAAAATATACATTTAAATCATCGAAAAATAGGTCAAAATATCTTTGGTGATCACTTGATGAAATAAAATTGAAGTTGGGTAACTATTTTGATTCATATTATGTAATCATTTTAAAATTTAGATCGTAAACTAAAAAAAGAAAACCATAATTTAGTGTTTTGCAAAAAGATTTTACCTCTGCTTGACAAATGAAAACCTAGAACAGAAAAATGGAGATATAGAGTGAGTATAGAGTGCTCTATTGGTATCTTTAGTTTTGAATCTTTAATCATTGACCTGATTAAAGATTCGAAACTAGCTCGATACCACTTGGGATTGGGATACACTAGGTAGCCGGAGCTACAAAGTGTTATGTCAGTGATGCGAAGCGAATAAAGAAATTTAAAACAAGAGAAGACTGAAAGATCCAAACTCAAAGGTAAATTGTATTCGTTTTTTTTTTTTATGATTATATCTAGGTCTTCCTTTTTTATAATATTGACTTCTTTTTAATCTCTTTCTTGCCTTATACTCTTTATAAATTGCTAGTATGTTAATTATATTACAATAACTATAGTTAGCTATTTGCCTCGTAGCTTCTTCCTCTAAACATTTGTTTTTTAGGTAATCAAAGGTAAATATAATTGTAGGTCCTATTCTTATTACATTTTCATTGCCTTGATTATTCCAAGATTTATAAATCAAATCTCCTAAAGGTTTCGGTAGCTTATTAAAACATTCTTTTGTCAATTCATTTGATCCAAAAGCTTTATTAGTTTTTGCTACTAACGTAATGTAAACCTGACTAAAGTTTACAATTTCACTAAAAAACGAAATCTGAAGCCTTTCTAGATCTCTTATTGCTGCATCTTGGAGCAATGCATCTCCTCTTGCAGGATTAGTTCCTAAGATAATTTGCCTAATCTGTCCTGTCACATTATAAATGTTATCTGCCATTTCGATCATATTCTGGTACTCTGTCGAGTAATTTATTTTTCAACTATTTAAACGTTCCCTGGCTGTTGCTCCTTATAAATTCTCAATAAAATTCGTAATTCCCATATTATCTAAAGTATGCCTATCCTTTCTATAGCGTTTACCGCATCTGATTCCCATCTATCTATTAGAGAAGAGTGAATTCTTTAATAAGCACCCATAATTTCTGAGGGGATAAACTGCATTATCATGGATCAATAGAAGCCCCACATACTTGAATCACTTCGGATTTAACTCAACAACAACTTTGCTTTTTAAAAAAACCTCCAAAGCTCGATAATGAAAAAGACAACCACTACCAATATAGTGCAACATAGAAGAATCCAAATTATAAGAATTTACGAAAGGTTCAGTGCACGAGGGATTGCCATAGCATATATAAGGTTGACGAACACATCACCAACTACCTTAACATGATACTACCAAACAGGGCGTAGGGACAAGGGGGAGGGGGTGTCCGCCCCCACCCCCATTATCGCGAGCGTGGTCAATGGACCATATAGCCTTGAAATCTTCTACCATTTTCCTCGTCCCTCCTTCTACCAGTGTTTCTCTATGGCTTGACTATTGTCCAACCATTGGTTTTCTTCCCAATGACTGTTCCTCGCTCATGAGTTCATGACCCGTCCCACCGCCCACCGGGGTTTTGGATTTACAAGTTATGAGAACCTCGAGAAGGCAAAGGGTCTAATAAAATTAATGCCCGCTAATGAGAGATGGAAACGTGGCTTATGTTTCCAAAATATTTTACCTTACTGTTGCACCATATCTCAATCACGTGATGTTTATACATTAAAAATATTATATATATATAACCCTGAATCATGATAAAATAGCTATTTTCATTTCTCATCTATTTTTAGATTTATCTGGTCATATAATAAAGCTCTGATCTTTTTGATTTTGACTGTAATGCTCCAATTTCTCCAGTGAAATTCTGATTTTTCTGAGAAGAAGAAGCAATGTTTTTTTAGTCGATTAATCATGTTTGTTTGTTTATTTATTTCTATTTAGATATTTGAGGGTATTAGGAGCAAATTTGTAATTTAGTAACAAATAAAAAAGAAAAAGAGAAGTTTATCCATAAAAAATTCAAATAGAGGTTATCATTTCGAAATAAAACTTCATCCATAATTAGTTAAATTTAAAAATTATAAAAATTAAAATTTTAAAATCATCAAAATAAATTAAGAAAAATTATTTATTTATATACTCACTCACCATAACTGTGTTAAATAAGAAAATTATTTATTTATTATACTGTTAAGTTATAATTATAAAGAAATTTATATGTGGATACAAATATTTATTTAAAGATAATAATAAATTGTAATTATTTCTCTATTTTTACTTATTGAATTTTAGCTTATACTCACTCATCATAATTGTGTTAAATAAGAACTTTTTCAATTTAAAATACTATTTACATTTATATAACTATAAGTTATAACACTGAACCTTAAGAAATCTAAATGTCAATGAAAAATATTTATTTTAAGATAATGATATATTGTAATTATTTATTATTATTAAATTTTAACTTATTTTCCTCTAAATGTTTAAATTTATATTGTAATGTTATTTTAAACAAACTCAAAAAAAGGTTGTTCACTAGATCTCCCTCTCTTAATAATATCCTTTGTTAAGGCATTTGCAAACTTGCTGGAGTTATGGTAAAAAACTTAGAACCTCTTATTTTGATAATGTTATTTATCTATTTATTAATATATGTTTATATACAAAATTCTATTATGAGTTAAGGTGTAAACTTACTTTAATATGATTAGGATGAAGTATTCAATTCAGTATTTCACATATTTGATTGGACAATTTATAAATTTATGATTTAGTTTAAGTTATTTATATATATCTAATTTGATCAATTACACAGAGATGGAGAGGTTTTTTAATTTATACCAAGAAATATTGAAGTGAGAACAAGGTTAAGCTTTTGATGCAAGTACTACTCCACAAAAAAAGTCATGTTGAGATCAATCCGAGTGATATTATTGCGGACCCGGGGCTTTGAAAACCAAGTGAGAAATATGATGCAAGAATAAGAAATCAAGTGAGGAGAGAATATTTGTTGTTGGGGCCATGTCAACTAGTTGGCCATAATTTTTCTCGAAAACAACAAAGAAAAGATTTAAAAAGATTTAAAGAAGTGTGGCTTGACAAATTTGATTGGTTGGAATATAGTGTGGAGAAAGATGCGTCTTATTCTTTCTATTGCTATCTTTTAAGTAGTCAATGAGTGATAAACTTGGGAATGATGCCCTCACAAAGACAGGTTTTAGTAATTGAAAGAGAGCAATGGAAGTTTTCCCCGATCACGTTGGTGGAGTTAATAGTAACCACAAAAATGCAAGGCGACATTGTAAGGATTTAAAAAATCGAGAGACAAATCATGTTGCGTATATTCTCTTCTCATAGCGAGAGAGATGGAGATTGCATATAGAGCTCATGTTACTATTATTTTATGAGTTGTTAGATTTCTTCAGTTGCAAGGTTTTATTTTTCGTGGCGTAATGAATCTTCTAATTCCACAAATAGGGGGCAACTTTCTGGAGATGTTACATTGATATGGAAAAGAAGTTGAAAGTGCTGGTCATGTGATTAATGAAAATGCTCCTGGAAATAATAAAAAAGAATTAGTAAGGGCTTGTGCAAAAGAGACCACATGGGCCATTAATGACGAGATTGGAGATAAACATTTCTCTATATTTCTTGATGAGTCTCGTGACACATCATTAAAAGAGCAAAGGACTGTGATTATGAGGTTTGTGAACAAGCAAGGGGCAAGTGAATTGAAAGATTTCTTGCCATTGAACATGTTATTGATATTTCAGCCTCTTTATTAACGACGTTTTGGATGGATTGTTTGCCGGTTGTGATTTTTCATTTCTAGATTGAGAGGGGTAGGGATATGATGGAGCCTCAAATATAAAAGGGCAATTTAATGGGTTGAAGATCACTGATTTTGAATGAAAATC